>JNVV01000061.1:53566-143093 GCA_000733355.1 Falciphora oryzae
CACCAACAGCAGCGCTCACAGCGCCCCGGCGTTTATTCGCCCCTTCTTTTGCCGATTGCCCGCTCACCAACAAGGAGCGCCGGAATGCGGCCCGAACTTCGTGTGCCTTGGGCTTGCCCCTTGGTTTGATTTTGTTAGCCGCCTCGATAGCAACATATAGCCTAGTGTCAAGCTTAGGTAGCGCTAGCACGTCGTATGCCCCCTGGGAGGCAGGGACTGGTAGATCCCGACTATAACGACGTTAAATATACTCTCTCTCTCTCTCTCTCTCTCTCTCTCCGGTCAATCGACGCGCATGCCAACCCAACAACGCCAGGAATCCATTCAAACTACTCGGAACTATATACATCGGACATTTCTACTTCCTTCTGGCAGGTGCGCGCATTGTGTCCGGTTTTGCCGCAGGTGCCACATCGCCAACGAATCGTCGTCGCCCTCCTTTCCTAACCCCCATAGTCGCGCATTTTTTGCTATAGCTATCCATCCAGCTCCTCCTGGTCCAAAACATCTCGTACCTCTTCGATAGTAAATAACCCTCCAAATCGAACACGTGTTTTTTTAGCCCTCCGGCGTTTGCTTAATACTTCGTTCGCTTTGCGTAGCGAAGCAATTTCGGCTTTAAAAAGGGCTATTTAATGCATAATCGAACTCGTCCCTTTCGCAAACTGGTCTATAGCCGCTAGCATAAGTATCGGAAAGCTGCTTCGGTAATTAGAAATCCGAGTTTTAATGTGTTCGGATTGCGAAATTGCTTCCCTGGCTGTCCGCGGCGTTTTAAAGGTCCAAGGTTTAGGGTTATTCAGGGGCGTCCTTAGGGGAGTTGGAATCCGTAACCTTACATCCAGCTTTTCCAAAACCGAATCCGGATTGAAAGGAGCAAAGCCAGCCCCTCAAAAGCCTCTTCAAATGTTTCCTTTTATTATAAAATTAAAAAATGCCGCTTTAAACGCCGAAAGGAACTCGATTTTGGTCACGTAGCTAACGTATAACCTTATTAGGTTTTCGATTTGTCGACCGTACGCCTTTTTTAATGGGCTAAAGCACCTAACGTCAAGCGGCTAAAGGAAATGAAACGAATGCGGAAGCATGCAAAGCGTAACGATATTATGTTTTTGGTAATAAAGCTCGAAATTCGTCGAATGGTGGCTTTTATGCCCGTCCAGCACTAACAAACGATAGGTGCCTTTCGTACGCGATGCAATATGTTTATCAAAATGCCGAATCCATTCCAGGCCGAGCTCGTTCGTAGTCCACCCGTTGGAATTTGTTAAAATAACCTAATCGCGTGGGAGGTTAGTTTCCGAATACCAATTGGTTAGATAGTACTGCCTTTTAACGATAATAAAAGGAAGGATCGCCCAACCGCAACAGTTAACCCCTTAAATAATTATAGCCCATTCCCTATTGCCAAACTGGACCAGCTTTGCTTTACTACGGCCTTCCGACGTTGTAATAACCATAACGGGAACGATCATGCCTATAAAAAAGCCGGTTTCGTTAAAGTTGTAAATATCGTTATCCAGGATGCCATATTTGGCCACAGTGTTCCGTACAAGGTCGAACCAGGCAAAAACGAGCTTGGGATTTTCGCATTTGGCCCTTTAGTAGTCGTACTTTCGAATCCAGCGTGTGCCGAGCTTTGCGCGGCGCTTAACGAAGTTCGCGACCCAGTTTTTGCCAACGGCGCGCGCGTCGCGTTCGGCGAGCAATCGGTTGGCCATATCTTTAATACCAGAAGGCCGGGGAGGAAATGCGCGGGAATCCAGTTCGAGTATGTATTTGATAAGCGCCTCCTTTTCGGATTTCGTCAATTTCCGTAATTTGGATACGTAGTCGCGTCGAGCAATTTGGCTAGCGCGTCGGCGACGCAGCGTAGTTTTAGGAACGTCGTAAATTTTGGCTGCCGAACGCACATTTAATGTTGGATTGGATTAGATTGCCCGTATAGCAAGAACAATTTTCGTTTCGCTAGATGTCGACGCTATTTGTGGTTGTTGAGGAATTGAGGTTGGAAGTGGGAGACGCGAGTCGCGATGGAAAACGCGCCACTTACTTGTGTGCGCCACTTACTTGTGAACCACGTTAAAGGAAAGAAAAAGAACAAAAAAAAAAAGGAAGAACCATTGTTGCACCAGTGCCCAGCCCAGCCGCAACTGGGCCCGTCCCTTATCTGTCGCATGCTGCTTGGGCTACTCATTGTTAGCGATTGACTTGAACCGCGCTGCATGCGACCTGGTCTGTCAGTGCGCCGTTGGTCTCCCCTCTGGCGGGGCGCCTTATGGTAGGCGCAGGGCAAGCGCGGGGGCGGGGCTATGAGGAAGCAGGAATGGTCCCCTGTTCCAGCGCCCACGCCCTATAACTGGACACAACACGTTGGACGATTCCCGCCGGCCCAGCGGCCCCAGGACTCCCTCGCCACTGCTGCTGTGGGAGTTGCGAAGCTGTCGTTGAGAATAAATCTTCGTGTGGCAAGGTTCTTTTTTTTTTTTTTTTTGCTATATTCTTTGACTTAGTCAATTCACGTTTGGTACCGACAAGGGAAGCGACCGGATGGTGTTCCAGGTGCATTCCGGGAGCTTACAGCGCTGAAAACCCCTGCAGGGCCGTTGAAAGCGCTGGAAAGCGCTATAGCAAATGAGCGAGGTGTTGCCCCACATGTTGTTTGTAACCACTTTTCAAGCAGAGCCGCATGCACTGGAATCCACCCAAGCACAATCTTGGAATGAAGATCGCGTCGTGCAGTGGGCTGTACATTGTCTTGTCGCAAGCGTATGCATTCATGAGGTGGGATAACAAGGTACGAGACCGACCCGCTTTGGTCACAGCGAGCGATAGCCGTCAGCCTCCCGTTGCTGGGACTTGCTATAAGCTTTGCAGGGGAGGAGAGGGGCATGGGAATCTGAATGCGACTCCATTCGGCATGGAGGCCTGACGCTTGATTAGGGTTGGAGAGGCGGGTCACACCAGGTACCCCATTCAGTAAGCCGAAAAAGAGGAAAGGATAAGGCCCGGAAGGGCCGTAAGGTGTTGGCGGGTGGATAGCAGAGGATTCAATTGACCGTCATCTTGATCGTGCTCACAACACAGCAAATCGCACTAGCAGTGTCATCCTCGTCGTTGCTTTGACGACCCCCGGGGAGCACGCCTCGCTCACTGAGTTGCCGACTCAACCGAGCGGGGGTGGTGTCGGCAAGCTCGTCAGAGAGACTGCTTGGCCCGCCAGACGGAGCCCTGTCTTCTCGAAAAACCGTCGAACACGCTAACGTGACTGCAAACCAGCGCCCTCGACTCGCCCGTGCACCCCCCAGTATGCCCCAGCGGTCCCGCAAGGCCGCCCCCGAGGCGGCGCTCTTTGGCGGGGATAGCGACAGGTCTGCCGACGACGGGCTGGAGGAGGTTCCAAAGTTTGAGTGGCTCGAGGGCGAAGATGCTACGGCGGGAGGGCTTGTGACGTTGGCTATTGGCGGTGATGAGTAGGGGATTGATACATAACGGAATTACGGCATAAGTTGCGGAGGGAGAAATTGGGGCGATCGATGCTTGAACGATTTCTTATTAACTCACGGCTTCAAAGCCTTCTCGATAATATTCCACGCATGCTGCATCGCTTCTTGGTCGGGCAGGAAGCCCGGATCTTCCCATAACAGCTTGGCGCTAATGAACCAAAACTTGCCGTCTACGAACGTGCTGATGCGCTTCAGTACCTTGACCATTCCGGCGTTTCTGCGGATGTCCTCAAGCCGCACGCAAGTGCCGACCTGCTCGTTGTTTTCTTGCACCGCGTTTGCCAGACGAACTGGAGCACAAGGGCCCCCATGGCGCTGGCCACGGGAGCCGCGCACGAGGTGCCTGTCGCGACGCGGAACCCACCGCCCTTGGCCGCCGGCCATTGCGAGAGGATGTTCTCGCCCACCACCATGAAGTTCTCGCCGTCGGAAGGCGGCTGGGCGCTAAAGGCAGACGGCCCGCCGGGGTCGCCGCATGAGTGCAGGCCAATGGCGCACTCTCGGTCATTCGCAGGCCACGCAACCGGCTCGTGCTGCTCCACGGCCATGGCATCCGAGCGTTCCCCATCAGGAGAAGCTTTGACGACAGTGTCGGTGGACCTATCGAGGAGGCCAGCCCCGTGTTCCCATAAGCGACGAGGTCCTTCATCGCGAAGCCGCTCGGGAAATGGATCTCGTCCGACATGCTGGGCGGTGGCGATACCGAGACGTGGGATTCGATTTCCGTGATTGTAGTTTTCCGGCGCAGGGCGCCGGCGGGGGGCTCGCGGTTCAGGCAACCAACCGACGACACACGGGGGTGGCACGGGCAAGTCGGTGGTGATTGGGCCAGTAGACTAGAGGTGGGTACGGCAGTGCATAAGGCCCGACGAGACAAAACCCAATTGGAGCCACAATTTCAATAGGTGCACGGCAGGTGCGGGAGGGACGTCCCCACAAATTGGGTTGGACCAATCAAAAGCTAGGGATCTATTGCACCCACATCAAATTGAGTCGCCGCTAATCGTTTCCCGGTAATCATTTTTTGATTCCGACACTTCCACCACCACGTCAAGTAAGTATAACTGCTTTTACACCACCGCGCAGCGATTATTACGGCTTTATACATATATTTTTAGAATTTACGGATTACGCGCTTTAAAACGCGCGACTTTTTATTATCATACGGCCATTTTTCGTCAATCCACGGCGGTTAAAACATTTGCTAACATATTGGGTGGGATTTTTTCAGGTGAAGTTGTCCGGGATGTCCCGCCGGTCTTTTCGGATTCACGACCGTTTACAGACCTTTACACCCCTGTCAACCCCCGATTAAGAGACCGCGACTTAGCAGCCGCCTTTACAAACGCCTACACCGCTTGATACCGGCTCACCCACCATGTTTTCCTCCGCGCTTGCCTTTACCCCCAAGAAATACGCCCACATTATCGAGTGGAGCTATAAGGGCGTAGCGCTCGCTCGGGCTGATAGGGTTACCCAAGCGACGATAGGCTCCCCCATATCTATCATTGGTTGGCTGTTTGGCAACCTTCAAAACTCGGATGACAATGCCATTTGGAAGATAATCGGGGAGATTTTTGCTTTTGAGGACGGAGGCAAGGTATGTATACCCTTATACACCTTTGTAAAAATTTTGACTAAAAGTGGCAATAGGAGGTTACCCGTTTTATCGACCCTAAGAAGGTTCAGCACGGTCCGCGCCTCGTGCAAACCGTCATTAAGAAGGAGCGCTAGCAGCAATAGCAGGCGCTGGTGGCGTACGCGCTCATCAACACACCTAGTAAATATTTTCATACCTTTACAAACCTTGACACCAGTGTAACCTATTAACACACCCAGCCAACGGCAAAAAGGTGTGCAAAAAGTGTGCGTACGATTTAAGTACTGGCCTTTGCGGCAGCTGCTTCGCGGGCAAAGTGGGCAACCGGCTGGTGTTTAATGGTGCTTGTACGAACTGCCAGTACTTAAGCGCTGCCCACAAGTGCTCCTTTGTTACTGCCGCGACTCGTAAATATCCTTGCCTACAAATCCTTACATAAATTTACAAAGCTAACCCCAGTTTAGCTCGCAAACGCAAGCGGGATAAGGATTCTACCGACGAGGTTTAGGCCGACATAATCAAAAACCTGTCGGTTAAGCGTATAAAGGGCATAGTTCGCGATTTGCAAACCTAGATTGCCGTTGCGAAAGCTAAGGAAGCGGGTGACATTTTTGACGATAGCAGCGATTAGGCTAATAGGAGGTGACATAGGCTTACATGGGGCTATACGATATATGTCACACGGAAAAACCCGTGGACCCAACTAGTCGGCATCACGAGTCGGCCTCACGGAGGTTTGAAGACCCGCATAGGCGGTCAACGGCCTTGAGGCCAAGCGGTGAAGGTTGGAAGGCAGTGTGAATCATGTACTCGATACTTCGCACGGATCACAAAGGGTCTATATAAACCCTGCCATCTCCTATGTCCTTCACGAGAGATTCCTTCCTCCTCAAGCATCTCTTGAGCCTATAGAAAGATTATCTGCAATCTAGAGATTCTTTCTCCAAGCCGTCTTTGACCCCTTATTACAATATAGCCCTTCTTTACATAACATAACCAGGAGTTTTTAAAGGGGCATAGGATTTTACTATAGCCAATAGGGCTTTATAGGAGTTGGTTGCATTTTACACCTTTACCTATACAGGAACGAATTTATTTTTATTAATAAGTTTTAGTATTTATAAGGAATAAATTATATTAAAATTAAATAAAATTGCATATGAAATATATAAGTTTAAATTAAATTATATAATAAAATTCGTTTAAATTATATTAAAAAATGCGGAATTTAATATATGTACCTTTATATACAAACCCGGTACACCTATGTAAACGTATGTACATTTATATACACCCGATATATCCTAATATATACCCCATACCTTTTCGTCCTTCTTTTTTTCCATTTGTTTCTCTTTTTACTCCTTAGCACATAATGCTTCGCCCTTTTATCAACTTTAAACCGTATCGCGCTTTTATTACCCAAATTTACGCTACATGTTGGATTGCACTGGCCTGTGCAGGCAATCGGCAGAGCCCAAAAAGAGTCGGATCCTCCGGTCCCGTGATCTCTGATTACGGGATCCGAGGACCCGCAAACCTGCGGAGGCTGGGAGCAGGGGAAGGCCCCTTTGGTAATCAAAATCGTGTATATATAGCCTCCCTTCTGCTCCCTCTCTGGCAGATAGGTTCCTTTCCTCTTCGTGCATAATAAATTATGATTCCTCTGATATAAGGGATCATTGTTCACCCTGTTTTAGAAATCTCCGAGCCCACAGGAGTACATACTCCTACCAACACTGATTAGTATTGCTTTAAGGCAACACAAATAAGCAAGGTAAAGGGTTCTTTCGAAAGCCCCGACCTGCCAGCAAGCCAGAGCGGTTTTCTAAAGGACCTGGAGCAGGAGACCCCAAATCTCCCGCTTGGTAGCGTATTCGAGGAAAACCGGCAAAACTTTCCTAGAAGCCCCGACCTGCTAGCAGGCCAAAGCGGCTTTTGGTTGAAAGATTTGACGATTTTCGCGGAAGGCGTTGCGTGATCTCCGAAAGCCCCGACCTGCTAGTAGGCTAAAGCGGCTTTTGGACCAAAAAATTACAAGGCAATACTTTTTGCTAACCCCGACAATATGCCCGGATTAGCTAAACCGGACGACGACAAGCGCGGGGAGCAAGGGATCCTAAATCAGGAGCTCCTAAATGCCCTCGTCGATTTCGGTTTGCCGAAAACTGTCTTCGCCGTATACGACCAGCAGTTTTACAACGAACAGAACTTTACCCTAGGATGCTTACCGAACGAGGCATCCAACGAACGCCGCAACACCTGGATTATTAAAACGATGATCGCGAACAGGTTATACGAAAGCGAAGACCTATTTGCTGCCTACCTCGAGGACTTTAAGGGATGGACCTAGCAACATTTTAAGGATTCAGATATCCGGATTACACGAGCGTTTAAAGCCTTTTTAGCCAAGCGAAGGATTACCCTCCCAGGCCATGCAACGCTTAAAGTTACCATCCGCTTCGCAAAACTCCTTACAGAAATAAAGGCACAGAACGCGGCGATCGAGGGAATACGTTAACCCCTTTCCTATAATCACAAGCCGATAGAAAAGGCCTCGGTTAGAAAGCAGCCCGAGGTAGGAACTTCGGCCCGAGCGCCCCCTTCGCCCCCCTCGCCTTTTTCCTTAACTCGCAAACGATTAACAAGCGAAACGACGCGCTTACGATCCCCTAAACGGGATCGCGGTAATCTGACGCCAAACGAGATAGGCCTACCATTAAACCTACCATTAGGCCTACCAATAGGCCCACCGCCACCCCGACCGTTAAAGCTAAACACTTATTCGTGGTTAGCTCCGCCGCCTTTGCCGCCAAAAGAAAGGAGGTTTGCAAATCTTAATGATTTCGGAAATTCCTTTTTAAAGCCACCGACGACCACCGCGGCGCCTACCCAAGCAGTAAAGCGCTACTACCAAACCTACTTCGAGGCTTAATAAGCGCGGCTAACGGACGAGATATTGCGCTAACGATTTCGCTTCGAGACCCCGGTCCCAGCCCGGTACGAGATAACATTTCCCCTATTGTCGGACTACCGGAAGCTCCCACCTATCGAGATACCTAATGCTGTAATCGATACGAGCACAGTAAAGGCATTTAAGTAGGCATGGGATAAGGCCTACAGCTACACCGGGGAACAATACGATATTTTCGACGATAAGGTCCTGTTTTTTACAAACACGTGCGAAATGCTTGGAATACCCCTTTTACAGCTCCATGCGCTATTCCTATTAACCTTTTAAAGCCGTGCCGCTTAGTACTTCACCTTTAAAATAGGTAAAGGCCAAACCTTTAGGGCATTATACCTGGCCCTTTAAGAGCATTTCGATACAGAAGTCAATAAATAGCAGTACTATATGGACTGGAGCTCGATCACCTTCCAGATTGTACGTTCCGAAAGCGAGAACGCAGGAAAATCTAATATGGAGATCCTGCAAACCCTCCTCGACAAGCTACAAATCTGTTAACGAGCGTTGGGTCCGGTATATCAAAAGGACTACCAGCTTGTAACGAGCACCCTTCGGGTAGTTTAAGGAGTTCCCGAGCTTAAAATGGCTTTTTTTAAGCCAGAAAAGACCTTTGAAGCTTTGGCCTCCCAGCTTAGAAGCACGATGTAAGTGGAAGAGAACGTTAACGCCTTAGGTATCTATTTCGTAGAGCGCCGGTTCGGAAACGCTGCTCGTTTCGATTAGCGGATAGGCAACCGTACCGGCAACAGTCCCAGCAGACTATGGAAACGCAAGTTGGAGTGCTGGATTTGCGGAAAGCCTGGTTACCGCTCCAAAAATCACACGCCCTAGGAATAGAAAGTATTTAAAGCGTTGTGGAAACGAGGGCAAAAAGCTCGTGGAAAGTTAAGGAAGGGATACACCCAATTCCTCGCAGCTTACGAGCCCGGCAGCAGCGACGAGGAAAATACGGAAAATACGGACGAGTACGATTCCGATTAAATAATAGATAACGAGTTTGATTTGGCGAGCACTTATTTTATAACACCGGCTATAGCAACGTACCTCGCCGACGAGGCCTTTCTGCACCGATTGCATCCCGAGACTTTGGGATTAGCCAAAAGGGAACCTACCGCGCTAGCAGAGCAGGTATTTGTTTAGTACATACTTACAACTACCGACAAATGGTACGGTATCATCCCAAACACCGGAGCGGCAGAAGTTTTAATTGCAGGAACAACCCAGTTCCGAGCCCTGTAACGCCATTTGCCTGATCTCGGCTTAGATACTAGCAAGAAGAAGAGACGTGTGCGTTTCGGATTAGGAGAAGCCATTTCCAGCGTCGGAGAGATCACCTTTTCGACCCCGATAGGCTCTATTACGTTCCATGTGGTGCTTACGCTTATACCGTTCCTTTTTTGCATTAATGATATGGACGCGCTCGGGGTTTACCTCGATAATACCCGCAACGAGCTGGTAACCAAGCTCGGTAAGCGCGTGCCGATTATGCGACGCTACGGCCACCTTTGGTTTTTTTTCGATAACGTCAGCCATGCAATAATAAGCGTATCGTTTATAACGGAACCAGAAAGCGTGGGAGCAGCCGTCCTGACGGAAGCTGAGCTTAAACGCGTGCATAAACGCTTTGGCTACCCTTCCGTCGAAAAGCTTTGGATTGTTTTATAACGGGCAGGCTATAAAGCTGATCGCAACGCTTTGGAAATGATTAATCGCGTATGCCATTACTGTTAAATTAAGGCACCCGCATTATAGCGTTTTCGATTTACGCTTAAAAACGATTTCGATTTTAATTACGAGGTCGTTGCTAACGTAATGCAATTGGATAACAAATTAGTACTTTATGTAATCGATGCGAGCATAGCATTTAATGCCGCAACGTTTTTAAAGGATATAAGCGCAAAAGAGATTTGGGAAGCTTTTAAGCGCTGTTGGTTGGATACCTATCTAGGGCCCCTAGATGTGCTATTTTACGACGCAGGTACCAACTTTGCCGCGAGCGAATTTCAAGCGGAAGCAAAGCTTTTTGGGATTATTTGCAGCTAGGTCCTAATAAAGGCGCATTAATCGATAAGTAAGGTGGAAAGGTACTACGGACCATTCCGCCGAGCTTATAAGATAATCTAAAAGGAGTGTCCTGATTTGTACCCCGATTCCGCGCTTTAAGGAGCTGTTAAAGCTATAAACGATATGGCAGGCCCTAACGGCCTTATCCTTACGCTGCTCGTTTTCGAAGCCATGCCACGTATTAATAACAACTCCTTTTTAACGAGAAGCCAAGTTCAAAAAGCGGCAGCGATTACCAAAGCTATAGGTAAATTCCGAAAGCTCCACGCCAAGCGCAAGGTATAGGACGCATTGAACATACGCAACGGGCCGAGTACGGAAAGCACGTTGCTTAGAGCGCTGGCTTTGGGAACAAAGGTGTTGGTGCATAAGGAATACGGCGAGTGGAAAGGACCGTACAAAGTCCTTTGGGTGGCAGACAACGAGGTAACGATCGAAACTGTCAACGGCCTTTTAACGTTCCGGAACACTGTTTGCAAGCCATACCATAGAGCGCAGGAGCAGGAAATTGCAAATACGGAAGAGCAATTAGCCCCGTTTGAGTATCCGCTACAAACGGAACCAAAACGGAGAGGGAGACCGCTAAAGATTACGAAAACGGTGACGGTAAGCGCGTTTAGCGATAGCGAAGCCCTTTCCGAGATCGAAATTGCACCCGTACCCGTACCTACTAGGCCCGGTAAACTACGGAAGGCACTTGCCTAAAAGGTACCGGCACTAACGGTACCCGAGGTACCAGCCCTTAAACGACGAGGACGACCCCCGCGCTAAGCAGCAACGGCATTTCTAGCCCTAAAAGAGAAGGAATCCCTACGTTTGGCGCTTTAATACCGATAGGAGGGCAAAATTAAAGCTCCCGGACGCCTATTCGAGGAGTCCGACTGGCTTGAGATCGAGGCATTCTTCGCCGCCGGAGTGATTAAACCGATTAAATTAAGCGGTATTGGCAGCGCGAAAGTTTTTGGGTCCCGCTTTGTTAAAGAAGTTAAAGGCACCAATTCGATCCTTTATAAGAAGTCGAGATTTGTGGTGCAAGGATACAGCGATTGGGAGAAGAAGAGCCTTTTTACCTAGTCCCTAACGATTATGCGATGCAGCTAACGCCTGATTCTCGCGATCAGCCCGTCCCTTATGGAACGAGGCTTTATGCTAATGATTAAAGACATTAGCTAAACGTATACCCAGTCCGAAATAGAGCTGTAAAAGGAGGTTATTCTGCGCCTTCCTAAGGAGCTGGAATATCGGTACCTAGAGGGTACGGCCCTTTAGCTGATTAAACCGCTTTACGGATTGGCCGAAGTAGGGTTGCACTGGTTCGTTACGTACTAAAGACACTATAAAAAACGCCTGGATTGTTTTATTTCGGAGTATAATTCGTGCTTGTTTGTTTTAAAAATCGGCCAAAGCTTTGGAATAATTGGCATGTAAACCGACGACATTTTAAACTTAGGCAACGCCGAGTTTATGCAAAGGGAGGAAACAGCGCTTTAGGAAGCCGGGTTTAAAGCGAAACCGAGATCGATTTTATACCCCGGAAACGAAGGCAACTTTAACGGGTGCAAGATTTTGGTTAGATAAAACACTGTTATTATGCAGCAAAAGGGATAGGTAGATCGTTTGGAGTTGGTAATTGCTGGATTAGACGATACCTAACAGCAGTACGTCGTATAGCGCGTACGAGGGGCATATATAAGCTCGATATGCCAGCTAGAAGCCGCTTTCGACTACTTTATGGCTGTATAAGCTAAAGATTTTGTAAACATAAACGTGTTTAAGTTTAATAAAAGGATCCAATGGCAGATCGATAACGCAGATAGAGGTTTAAATTACGTGCAGTTAAATTTGCAAATAGCTAGTTTATATGTGTTTGTGGACGGGTCTTTCGCTAACAATAAGGACCTTAGTTTACAGATCGGCTTTGTAATCGTTTTAGGTAACGAAGGAGCTATAAAGTAGGAAAACAGCTTCCGGGTTACCGGTAACATTTTGCATTGGAGCTCCGTGAAGTGCAAAAGGGTTACAAAGAGCGTTTTGGCGAGCGAGATTTACGGTATGGTTAGCGGCTTCGATACTGGCTATGTCCTAAAGATAACGTTTGTAACGATTTGTGAAAGGCTGGATTTGCCCCCTTGTAAGTTGATTATTTGCACCGATAGCTTTTCGCTTTACCAATGCTTTGTTTAGTTTGGGACTATTACGGAGAAACGCTTTATAATAGATATTATAGCTTTCCGCGAGTTTTACGAAGCGCGCGAAATCGACGAGATTAGATGGATCGTAGGGGCAGATAACCCGGCCGACGCTTTAATAAAGGAGCTGCTAAATAAGGCTTTGGAGGACTTTGTAAGCAGTAATTTAACCACCGTGAGAGTGGAAGGATGGGTGAAGCGGGATTACAAATAAAAGAGAGCTAGGGAGTGCATATAAAATCGTTTCCTATGGTACCAAAACGCTAAAATCCTTAAAGACAACGTAAAGATCGATAAAACAAAGATGCTTAGATTAAAAGAGCAATAAACGACTATGCCGAAACAATAAACGATTTTACAACCAGACTTTTCCAGATATCCCGTCAAATTCCCCTTCATTCCTTTTTTTCGTTATTTTTGCCATCCCCTAGCCAGGCAGCTTCGTACATTTTTAGAGCGGCCGCGCGGCCCGCCGCCTTCCGCTCTAATCGCGACATTATTAGGAAGTCGGCATTGGCATCCTCCTGACCTTTTTTATCTTTAGCCGCCAGCTGCAGCATGCATTTGGTGGCGATATGCCATTTGTTAAGGGTTTGAGGATTATAGAACATATATTAGCAAGCGCATTTAGAGCACTAAATTGGGAGAACAAACTTACCTTTTTGTCGCGGTTATCGCGACCCCATTTTACTATGAATTTGAGCGCTGGACGCAACGCGATCGAAGGATTGGAGGATAGTTAAAATAAGCTTTAAAAGAGATAAGGGAAGATCGAAATGCTTATATAGGCTGATAGGTATGGCCCGACGCGCACAGCCAACAGCGCTTTTTAACCGGGATTGTGTCCCGACAGCTATCGCCCTCCTTTATTTTGCCGGCGAAAGCGGACTTTAGGTAACCCAGGCAAGGGATAGCGCGTAGGGCGCCCTTTCCACCGCGCGGACCCGGTGCAAAAACCGTTTTGCCACCAACAGCAGGCCTAACGATCTTAATAGCCGCCTTCTTCTTTTTATCCGACGGAGCAAGCGCAAAATCGGCGTTCTCGAGATCGAAGTCATCATCGAACGGGTCGAGGAACTAATCGATAGCGGCGTCGGCAGCCGCGGGCGCAAGCGCGACTGGAGGTGCAGGAATGGCCATCGCAAAATCGAGAGCCTTAGCGGCAAGGCCTTGGAGCCGCTTTGAGGATCTGCCACCGCTGCGCACGACAGATCGAGGCTTCCGAGCCTTTTTAGCGACCGCACCAGATTTGGTGTCGCCTTTTTTGTTGCCTATGGTGACGAAAGCGATCGAGAGGTCAACCGACAGAAGATTGACCGAACAGAGCGGGTAAAAGATGCTGCAAACAGAGGGCAATACAGGCGGACGATTTGGATTAACGAGGTTTACCAAATCAAGTTGCCCGACCTTTTAAGGGCCGGAAGGAAGGCTTTTTATAAAGCCTGGACCCGGCCTGCAAAAAGTCCTTGATCTGCGTTCCTATTGTCCCGCATTGAGTTACAACCTGAATAGCCCGTTAAGGTTATTCACTGCTATTGTGCTCTTTAATTGCACCACCCACCGCTTTGCCCGCGCACCGCAAGCCAAGTCCGGTGGACCCCATCACGTTATCGTTCCTATTGTCGCTATTGAGAGCGACGAGCCGCTTTGAGAGCGGCTATTCACTTTTTTCCTGATCCGGACTACTTGGTCCGGAGATTCCCTTTGTTATTTACCTTACAAGATCCAATAGAGCTTGGATCACGAGATTTGTTACGTGAAAGGATCTCCCAATTGCCTGCACAAAAGAAAGAGTTGCCGGTGTTGGATTGCACTGGCCTGTGCAGGCAATCGGCAGAGCCTAGAGAGAGTCGGATCCTCCGGTCCCGTGATCTCTGATCACGGGATCCGAGGACCCGCAAGCCTGCGGAGGCTGGGAGCAGGGGAAGGCCCCTTTGGTGATCAGGATCGTGTATATATAGCCTCCCTTCTGCTCCCTCTCTGGCAGATAGGTTCCTTTCCTCTTCGTGCACAATAGATTATAATTCCTTTGATATAAGGGATCATTGTTCACCCTGTTTTGGAGATCTCCGAGCCCACAGGAGTACATACTCCTACCAACACTACAGGCATTAGCCGCGCCGAAATTTTGTTATGGCTTCGCATTAAAAAAAACCTTTTTCTTACCCTTCGCACGTTTGACCGGGCTTTGCGCAAATAGGGCGTAGAAGCTCGCAAAGGTTAAACTTTTTTTACCCCTAACCTTTTCCCTCGTATCCAAAAGCTTTTTTTTTAAATATTTTTATTTAAATGTTGAAATCCTCGAAATCCTTTCTACCGAAGGGTTTACTATTTCCCTTTCCAGCTTACGACGATTCCGCTTCCAATACGATATCCGGCGCCGCTTTACTCCCGAATTCCGGAATTTAGTACGGCAGCAATTAGACGAATATTTCCGTATTGACAAGCACATTACTAATATCGTCCATTCCTACGGCCGCAACCATTTGTACACCCATATACGCTAGCAAATGATTTATGCTTTAAAGAAGTTGGTATTCGAAGTTTACCGTACCTATTACGAAGCTAGCGTGCAAGAACGGCGCCATTACGGACACCGGCGCAAAAGAGGGTATACTACCCCTGGCCCTAATTGGATTTGGTCAGTGGATAGCTATATGAAGTTTGCACCTTTTGGTATCGAAATTTACGCAGTTATCGATGCCTATTTTCGCTTTATTCCCTAGTTTTACGTAAGCGTTTGCGCACGCACAGCATGCAGCGTTGTTACGCAATACTTGCATGTTGTTGAATACTATAGCTTCCTCCTCCTCATTATCCGTGCGGATCGTGGAATGGAAACGGAACTTTTGTGCGCGGTGCAGTACCTCCTCACCAAGGCTGCTTTAGCTGCAAAAACAAAGCAGCTTCGGCTAAAGGGAAGTGCGAATGTGTTATCGGGTGTAGGCCTTAATACGACATATGCACAAAAAAGTTTTTCCGCAGTACCTATTGCGCCTATTTTTGGCCCCGAAGTATTACCCGCATAGTAGGAGCCGGAAGAGATTCCCATTTAAAAATGCTTTATTTTTGGGAAAAGCGTGTTTAACGTTAAAATCGAAAGTTGGTGGCCCCGATTGTGCCCAAGCAAAGCCCAGTTTTGGCGTGTAAATATCTGTACCCTCCTGTTTAAGTTAATTTATTATTGACAACTTCAAACCTTTTTAAGCAAATTAGCGATAAAGGGTTTTTATGTAAAAGGAATCCTTATGGATGATATCGCCCTCCTTTTTATTTACATGCCCATCATCCGCTAAAAGTTCGCAGATTTTATTTCCCTTTGGAACAACCACCGCATCCGACAACAACCTCAACGACCTTATGTTATCCCGGGACGCCCTTAGCACCTGTACCACACTTCAAAAGATAGCATTCGAAATTGGCGTATCCCCCCTAATCCTGTAGCGTTAAAGTACGTCAAAAAGGTGTTGGAACAAAAACAAGTGGATATTGACGAATATCTTCCCCTGGAAACCCTGGCTTTTTGCACAGCAGCTATAAATAAACTTGGTAAATTGCCTACATAGAAAACGCATGCCTAACGAGACCAGCCCTACTTTAAGCAGTACCTTGCGTTAAGGGAAGCTTTAAAAAAGCACGTATGCACTAGTGTATAACCCATATTATCGCTTTCCATCTCCCCTACGCTGGACAAAAAATCTGCGGCTGCTTTTATCCGCAAGTTAGAAATTAAATTCCAAAATATACACCAGCTCGCGGAGGATAGCTCCAAAAAAGACGAAAAACCAGCCGATAAAACGGAGGATCTAGTTAAAGACATGGGAAATTTGGAATTGCAAACAAATAAAAAGTAAAGTAGTAGATTGCTAATGTACATACGTGCGCCAACCTGTTAACACATCCTCGTAAACACTTTTCAGCCCGAAATATCGTCCGATGCACTTAAGTTATCGAATTCATTACCTTAGCAATTTCAAGTCCGTTTATTAGCGGGGGATTTGCTTGCTCCGGTAAACAAAGCCCGGCCCCGTTTGTTACTGTCACACGGAAGAACCCGTGGACCTAACTAGTCGGCATCACGAGTCGGCCTCACGGAGGGTCGAAGACCCGCATAGGCGGTCAACGGCCCTAAAGCCAAGCGGTAAAGGTCGGAAGGCAGTGTGAATCATAAACTTGATACTTCGCACGGATCACAAAGGGTCTATATAAACCCTGCCATCTCCTATATCCTTCACGAAAAATTCCTTCCTCCTCAAGCATCTCTTAAGCCCATAAAAAAATTATCTGCAATCTAAAAATTCTTTCTCCAAGCCGTCTTTAACCCCTTGTTACAAATAATCTTTCTACGCTCTGCCCCCTAACGGAAGCTTTACTATCTTTCCTCCTAAGCTCTGGAAAGGCCCTGTCAGTCGGCCCCCCAAGCCCCAACTGTTGCCTTCTTTAGCGAATAAAACCCTAGGGCCACACCACAAACATTTTAACTGTCACCGGTGTTTTTAAACGGGTAAAAGCGAAAAGAATATACAGGAGGGTCGTTTCACCCTCTCAATCGCCCTAAAGAAACTACGGGATTCCAAAAAAGGCCGGAAATTCTCCCTTATACCCTTAGGATTTTACGCTGCCCAGGAATACAAGGAACCGGACCCCCTCATCTCGTCGGCAACGACATCTCCTTCCCTACCAAGCGACTTTGGCATACCGGCTATGGAATCCCCTTTTTTGCCTAGCAATTCCGATATGCCTACCGATACCATGCCGGCCCAATTTGAAAAAGCGGCCGGAAAAGCCCCCGAAGGCTCCTCCCGGTCTGCACCGAAAAAACGTTAAAATACACCTATGCTCGACGATTAAAGGGCACTTATCCTGTATTCGGCACCCCCTTTTAGCATAACCCTTAAACAACAAGCCCTTATATCCGTAAAACGCTTTTAAAATCCCCCGGGCTGGATAATTAAAATCCAGCGGAAATTCATCAATACGCACGAAACAATTTCGGCCCTATCCCGAAATGTAAGCCAGGAAATCCTCGCCGATCGGGAACAAATCCGCGAAATTAGAACCCATTACAACCACATCACCCACGCGTACAATACTATCGTCTCTTTATATAAGGAAGGCCTAATCGCTTCCGCCGACCAACAAAAGGCATTCCGGCAACGGATTATCGGAAAAAGCCAGGCATTTGCATAACAAATTTAGGCTACGATTGCCACTTTAACCGAAAAGCAACAAACCCGTTCGGAGGCCATAGTTCAGCTCCGGGACGTTACTCGGGCCCAACAAAACCACTTGCAAAACCTACAAGCACGACTTTCCACTTTCGAAGAAAAAGTTACTAACTGGGCCGTTAATAAAGATGCCCAGATCTAGGATCTCCTAACTAAAAAGCACGTATCGCCCGAAGCCTTTACTAATGCCGAACGGCGCATATTAGCCCAAACGCATTAGCTCGTTAAGGACGCCGTACGGGAAAGTCGGCGATTTGCGGCACAAGGAAAGCGGCCTAGATCAGCTACGGTACTTTCGGCCCTCCAAAGGTCGTCCCTTCCACTGGGCTCACGTTAAAGCACTTTAGTAAGGGGGGAACCCGTTCTTTTTACGGAGAAACCGCTACCCCAACCGGCGTTTAAAACGTCGGCATCATCACGCTAAGACCTTCAGGACCCCCTATCGTCCAATAACCTCCGACGGCAACAAGTTCGGGCTACTGCCTCCGCTGCCCAACAACAGTACAAAGCCGCAACGGCAGGTCCCAGGCACTCCGGAAGCTTCGGAGAACTTCTTTAGGGGCTTTCCCATGGGCCACTTAACGAAACCCCCGAGCATATTGCTATTCCTTTAAAACCTTTAAAACCTTCGGACTTTTCCTCGGACGACGATGCCCCTGAAAATAACAAACGGACCCCTAAAGACCCCGATTTGCGGGACCTCATTAAAGCCATCCAATAGGGAACTGCTCGCCCGCGTGGTCCGATCCCTACGGCCGTTATTAACCCAGTCCAGCTTAATAAGCCCCCCAGTTACGACGGCAAAGACCTGGCTAAATTTAAGCCATGGTGGCTTCGCGTTACCTCCTATATGGAAACCTACGTCGAAAGCTTTCCTAACGATACCGTTAAAATCAACTGGGTCAGGTCCCTACTCACGGAAAACGCACAAATTTGGCACCATTAACGCCTTCGGTCCTTTTAAAGCGCGCAATTCGAAGATAACTGGCGGGCCTATTCGGCGGCCCTACAAAAACGCTTCCGGGACGCTACCGAATACCACCGCAACGCCAAAAAAATGAGGGAGCTTAGGTATAAGGGAGACACCGTTTAATACCTTACTAAACTTTTCGACCTTAACGAAGCGGTGCAATAGTCGGGAGTTATGTTTAAAGAGCACATTTCCCGCACCCTCCCAAAGGAAATTACCAAATTGGTATATTCCCGTTGCGGAGGAGTCCCTGATACGGACGAAAAATTCCTCGCCGCAATCCAAGAAGCCGGCAAAATCCACGAGGTTATACTTTAAGACCCTGGGCTAACTCCGAAGGATAAGGGAAAAAACGAGCCCGTTTCGACTTCGGAGCGCTTGAACGCGGGCCGTCGCCAAGGCAAAAGCTCCAAAGACAAAAGCCAAAATCCATCCTCAAGCTCCCGTTCCGAAAAGAGGGCCAACGATAAGGCTACCAACAAGAAAAACAACGTTTGGACTACGACCAAACTTGCATTCGAAAGGGTCGAACAATGCGATATCGACGCACGAAAGTTGGCCAAAGCCGACTGCTAGCGCTGCGGAAAAGAAGGGCACCATACGTTGGAATACTACGCTAAAAAGGACACCAACGGCAAGGAACTTCCTTTTGCACCTACAAAAACGGCCGGTGCCAAATCCATCCTTAAACGCCCGGCAACGGACGAACAGGAGGAACAGCCACAAGCAAAAAGGGCCAAAATCGCCGGCCTCGCTTCGGAAGCCCCGAGCGAATCCCGAATCTTTAAATTATCGGATTCGGAATCGGACGACGACTGTTAACAACCATCGACCGTCGCTGCCACCCGGACTAAAAAGCCCCTAATAGATAAGGAGCTCGCAAGGCCGATCCTCCGTATATATATACGAGCGAAGGGATCGAAAGAAATACCTGTCCGGGTCCTTTTAAATGGAGGCAGCGATACGAAGGTTATATCGGACAAAATAGCCAAGCAACTTCCGGGTTACCTGGTTGACAAAGCTATCCCTCGCGTAATGACCTCCTTTTTAAAGAAAATCGAACCAGAGGCTGGAAAGCAACTAGTTATCGACGTTACCTTCCGGCACAAAACGCACTATTCCACGGAAACGTTCGAAATTAGTCCTACGGATCCAGATTGCGACGTTATCCTACCTTTCGCATGGCAAAGGCAACACCCACTGTTAGGTTTATTGGATCGCGACCTTCGGGATATCCGCATAGATTCGGACAAATGCCGGAAATGCAACAAGCCCCGGGCCTGAAAGCCGCCGGATTTACGGCCACCTAAAGGCTTACGCCTTCGGGAAAATATGAAAACAGTCGAGCCTGTAACTATTGCCGCCATTAAATACGGGCATGGTATTCCTTCCCCTAAGGAAGTAGCCAAAGCAGATTCGGACGGCCTCGAATCGGTACCAAAGGAATTTAGGGAATTCCTTCCTATTATAACGGAAGCGGCCGCTATACGCTTTCCCGATCATCAGCCCTAGGACTACGAAATTCACCTAAAGGAAGGAGCCCAATTAACCTATAAACCCCTATACCAAATAAGCCAAAGGGAGCTGGACGTTTTAAAGCCTTGGCTAGGAAAGCATATGCGAACCGGCAAAGTTAGGCCATACAAAACTGCCAACAGTTCGCCCTTTATGTTCGCACAAAAGAAAAACCCCCTTAATCCTTTAAGGGTAGTAGTCGACTATAGGGACGTTAACGCCAAAACGATCCCGATTCGGTGCCCTATCCCGTTTATTACGGAGCTCCAGGATCGACTTCGAAATGCCAAATGGATAACAAAAATCGACTTTAAAACCGGGTTTAACCTAATTCGAATAAAAAAAAGCTACGAATAGCTTACAGCTTTTCGTTACAAATACGGAGTTTTTAAATTTACGGTTATACCCATAGGCTTTATCAACGCCCCCGCCACTTTCCAAAACATGATAAACCATATTTTTATGGACCTTATCGATACCGGGCTCCTTGTATATTTGGATAACCTCCTAATATACGCCAAAACCAAAGAAAAATACGATAGTTTAGTAAAAGAGGTGCTTCGCCGCCTTACCAAACATAACTTAGCCGTAGCCCCTCGCAAATGCGTTTGGGGGGTGCACGAAATCGAATTCCTTGGTCACATAATAGGACCCGACAGCATCGCAATATCCAAGGATAAAATGGACGCCATTGTGCAATAGGAAGCCCCCAAATGCCTTAAGGATTCCCAATCCTTTATTGGCTTTGCCAACTTTTACAAAAAATTTATTAAAGGGTTTTTTAAAATCGTTAGGCCTATAACGACGGCCAACGCCCTGCCAAAAAACCAATGGCGATGGACTCCCGAAATGGACCAGGCCTTCGAAGCTCTTAAAGTCGCTTTCGTTTCGCCTCCGATACTCCGGCATTTCAATCCGTTTCTCCCGGCGCAAGTCGAGGTAAACGCTTCAGATTTTGCCCTTGGAAGGGTGCTATCCCAAAAGGACCCCGAAACCAACAAACTGCACCCCGTTGCCTTCCATTCGCGCAAAATGTCACCCGCCGAAATCAACTATGAAATCCACGATAAAGAACTTTTGGCGGTCGTTAACTATTTCGCTAGGTGGAAGCATTACCTTAAAGGGGCAAAGCACTGGATAAAGGTTTATACGGATCACCGGAACTTCGAATATTTCTTAACGGCCAAAGTCCTTAATCGAAAGCAAGCCAAATAGGCACAACAATTGGCTAGTTATTGGTTTATAATCAACTACCAACCAGGAAAGCAAAATAAAAAGGCCGATATGCTATCGAAATTACCCCAGCATAAGCTTAAAAAAAAGGGGAGTAAGGATCAGCCGATTACGACGATCCTGCAAAAAAAACACTTCCTAGCAAAAATTTCGGCCTTGGAAGGATAAAAAAATAACCCTATAGAAGAAGTTTTGCCGCAAAAAGCACCTTTTTTCCTCCTATCCCCAAGCCGGTTTTGCAGTATTCCAATCCTAAAGTAGGCTACGGAATTTACTAACAAAATTAAGCAAGCTGGTATATCGGATCCCGAATACCAAGGTCGCTTCCAAAAGCCCGAAAAGGGTAAAAAAAAATAAAGGATGGCCTCCTTTATTATAAGGAAAAATTGTGGGTGCCAACGGAAGCCTTACAAAAGGAAGTCCTCGAATCCGAACATAACACAAAAATCGCTGGACATATGGGTATAGATAAAACCCTCGAGTTAATTACTCGGCACTTTTAGTAGCCCAATATCGAGGTAAAAGTCCGGGAATACGTAAAGGGATGCCTGGAATGCTAACGCAATAAAGCCCCAAAGCATGCCCCCTTTGGACCCCTACAACCCATAAAGCTGCATTACCAGCCCTGGAAAACGGTGGCCATAAACTTCATCACGGAC
Organism: Falciphora oryzae; assembly: GCA_000733355.1. Taxonomy (NCBI): domain Eukaryota; kingdom Fungi; phylum Ascomycota; class Sordariomycetes; order Magnaporthales; family Magnaporthaceae; genus Falciphora; species Falciphora oryzae. Next base: position 75,499 of record JNVV01000061.1, read on the forward strand.
CTCCCTTTAAGCGATAGGTGCGATTCAATCTGGGTAATGGTAAACCCCTTTACCAAAATGGCGCATTTCGTCCCCCTCAAAATCGAGGGTAAAAAATTGGATAACCTTATCCGCATCTTCGCCAAAAAATACTAGCGACTGCACGGTATGCCTCTGGATATTATCTTTAATAAAGATTCCAGATTTACGAGCCATTTGTGGAAAGATTTCCTCCGTTTGGTAGGTATTAAGCCAAGAATAAGCACTGCCTTCCATCCCCAAACGGATAGACAAACCGAAAGGCTTAACCAAAGCCTGGAAGCCTACTTTAAATCTTTCGTAAATTACGAAATAACTAATTGGGTTAAGCTGTTACCTACGGCGGAATTTGCCTATAATAATATATTTTCGGCAAGTACCTCCATTACTCCCTTTTTTGCCAACTACGGGTACCACCCAGCTTTTAATAATCCCCCTCTCCTAAAACGAATACGCAATCCAGCAAGCCAACTTTACCGGCATTAGATGACCTAGGTGTACGAAGAAGCCAAACAACACCTCGAAAAAGCCCGGGAACGAATGAAGCATTGGGCCGACAAAAGGAAAAGCCCCTCGCCGGTCCTTACCGAAAAACAGTTCGTTATGTTAAACGCCCGGCATATAAAAACCCGTCGCCCCGCTAAAAAACTCGATGCCAAAATGCTCGGGCCCTTCCGGATCCTTAAGGTTATCTCTCCCACGGCGGTACGACTAGCCCTGCCTAAAACCTGGAAAATCCATAACGCTTTCCACGTATCCCTTATTAAACCCTACCGCTCTAGCATTCAGGCACGACCTGACCCTAACCAGGTATTGCGGGAAGCCCCTTCGGTTATAGAAGATTTCGTTATAAAGAAAATTATAAATTCCATAGATACAAACGGGAAAGTTCGTTACTTTGTCCAGTGGGAGGATTACCCACGCAAAAAGGACTAAACGTAGGAACCTTAGGAGCATTTCGATACCGACGGATCTAAACAGCACGTTATTGCTTTTTATCGGCTTAACCCTAACAAGCCTAAAGACCCCCGCGTGCTATAAAACATAAGCACGGCCGCATCCCTTAAGCGGGCCTCGGAAGGTCTCGAAACGCGCCCTAGGAAAAGGAGGATAGTGTTACACGGAAGAACCCGTGGACCTAACTAGTCGGCATCACAAGTCGGCCTTACGGAAGGTCGAAAACCCGCATAGGCGGTCAACGGCCCTAAGGCCAAACGGTGAAAGTCGGAAGGCAGTATAAATCATAAACTCGATACTTCGCACGGATTACAAAAGGTTTATATAAACCCTGCCATCTCCTATATCCTTCACAAAAGATTCCTTCCTCCTTAAGCATCTCTTAAGCCTATAGAAAGATTATCTGCAATCTAGAGATTCTTTCTCCAAGCCGTCTTTAACCCCTTGTTACAGTTACGGAGCTCCATAAAGAAAGGTAAAATAGTTGTGGGTTTGGAAGTACGCGATGTGCCCCTAATCTATAGGTATTAGCTTTGCGCATTAATATATTCTTATGCGTATTCATCCACTTACTGGGGTTAACCCTCGCGTACAAGGGTATACCGGGCAGGTAGTAACTCGTTCGCCTTTTCGTCGGCATTGTCACTAGGCAACGAATTTAATAATGCAGCGGACATTTCCGCTAATGGGGAGTTTAGTGGATATAGTAGGGCGAACGATAGCGGGATAGGGGCAACCACGTATTTCGGAGGCCTGGTTACCCGAGCTATTAGCTTTACCTTAATTTTCGTTCCCGGTTCTTTTTTAACGCTGCGTTTGCGTGCGGGAGCTAATGCCTTTTTACGTAGGGATAGGGTAATAAGTCCTCCGGGGCTGCTTCCTGCCAAGGAAATATCATCCTTAAAGGTGTAAGCTGGTTTTTTGGAAGTAGGAAAATTTGTAAAGGTGTTGGCGAAAAACGACAAGGTGTATTCGGCTTTAATAACTTTAATAAAAGCATATTAGCTAAAGTAAATGCTTAGGAAAAAGGAAATGTATCGCGTATTTGGGTAAAGCTTACGTAGCAAAAGGCCGAACGAAATTGGGCTTTCGATCATATAAGGAATTTCGGTAATGCCGGTTTTATTGCTTTTAACCCCGGCGATTAGAACCTAATCGAGCTTTTTTTGGGTGGGAGAAAATGCATTTTTGTTTACGATAGATATGATAAGATGTTCGAGTAAAGGGAAAACGTGCTCGGTTAGGTATTAGGCAGGATGGAAAACTTTTAGCGGGGTGATAGCTTAGTAATGCCGGATCTTTGCAAGGATAAGGTCGTTTTCGTTTTGGTAGTAGTGTTTGCCATAGAAAAAGTTCGTGCTAATAGTAACACTTAATGGTTTGGAAAGTTTTTTAGTTAACAGCATGCTATGGTTGCGTTTACGCACGGCAAAAGCTGTATCATCGGCCAAAGGTGTTTTTCGTTTGATAGGGAGGGCAGGTAACGATAGGGCAGGGGTAGGAGATCGTGGTGGGGGAGGTGACGAGACGATAGATAGGTCGACAACCTCGTCGCTAGGGGCAGGGGGCTTGGGAAGGCGATAGCCACAGTCGGGATAGAATGTAGGAGGAGGATTGGCATAAGCAATGATGGTTGCATGGACTTTCTGCCCACAGTTGGGGACGTCCAGAGGCATGGTGAAGCTGTGAAGCCATGTAAAGTGGTGTGAAGGAATGTAAATCTCTGCTCACCGGTTTGCATCTCTAAGCTCGATTTAAATAGCCGAAAAATGGCAAGGATGTAATGGTTCGGCTATTGACATTGATTTGGGCTGTGCGCTTGCTAAATTTGGATGTTGCACGCCTCTGGCCCACATGGGCGTGAGTCTAGCTGCCATTTTTGGGTTTTGTCTCGTCGGGCCTTATCCCCTTAAGTGCGGTTAACCACCCGACCGCCAAAAGCGGCTAGAGGATCTGCAACGTACCCCTGTTTGTTGTTGTGACCCGTGCGGTACGTTTTACGGGAGCGCGTTGAAACTCGCCCGACGTGATTTTTGGTGTGAATCTGGCTGCATCAACTACGTTAGGCTTCAAAGCAACAGCAAAATGGAGCCTCTTCAACAGCCAGTTGAGGCTATTCCCGAGCCTACCGACGCCGGCACCGTAAGGCCGGCGGTCCCTCCCGTGCAATCTGCAGGCACCCACTTCGAGCCCTTGCAAATCCACGAGATTGATCCCGTCTTTGCCGGCCTCCCGGCGACTCCCCTTGAGCTTTTCCTTCTCTTTTTGCCTGGTTTTTTGGTAGAGAAATGGGTGTGCTGGACCAATGATTTTGAGCCGGGAAAGCCAGGGCCGGGCCCGGCAGAAAAGCACGGGAAAAGTCGACGTTCTGATCGGTGGAAGCCTACCAACGTGGCGGAGGTTTATCTGCTGATCGGGATATTAATTTTTATGTCAGTTCATCCTGAAAAGGATATAAAAACGTATTGGAAAACGACTGCAGAAGGGCCGGATTACGCATTTACTCGCCTGATATTTCGCGATCGCTTTGAGATATTGTATCGCCGCCTCCGGATCTGGTGCGAGGAATCGTTGCCGTCACCGCCAACACGCAAAGGAACCGCTGACGCCGCGGTTTTTCGTCGAGTCGATAAGTGGTCTAGACAGATCCAAGTCGTTAGTACAGATCTGTTGGCTGCGGGATCATTGGTGGTAGTTGACGAGGCGATGATCCGGTATACCGGCCGCAGTAAAGAGATTACGACGATACCTTCAAAGCCGACTCCCGTTGGCTTCCGCGTGTGGGTTGCTGCAACGAACTTTGGGTACTTTCTCAATTGGCTTTGGCACGTTAACGAGAGAGGGCCAGTCGACTTGCTACCGCTGCCGCGCAAAGGAGAGGACGTACCGGAATCTCTGCTCAATAAGACCCAACAGGTTGTCTGGACTTTAATGCGACGCCTGCAGCAAAAGTGGCCAGCGCTGACGATTCACCTATTCCTCGACAATCTTTTCGGATCTCCGCAATTGTATCGGGCTTTGCGACGGCAAGGTATCGGCGCGACGGGCACGGCGGCCATAAACTCCGGGTTCTATCAGCCGCTGATTGAAGCCAAAAAGCGCGATAAAGTTGACGGTGCGATACCCTGGGGATCCCTCACGTTAGTGCCAACGCCGGATTCAGAAGTTAATCAGATCGCGTGGAAAGATAACGGGCTCGTCACCTTCTTCTCAACCGTTTTTACCGGGCACGAGCAGGCCTTGCGAGCCCTCCGGAGGCGGCCCAAGAAGACCTCGAAGGCAGGGCGAGCCGCGCGCCGAGTTTTTGGCGACGATCTTGTGAAGGAATTGTTAATTCCGCCGGTAACTTGGGCCTACAACCACAATATGGGCGGGGTTGATCTCGGTGATCAGCTTCGATCTGGATGCGCGTTCGATCACCGGTATCGCAGAGGCTCGTGGCAGTCGCTCGCTTGGGGTTTTCTACTCCAAGTGATCTGCGTCAACACGTATATCTTGCAGCGCGACGGTCAGCCCTCCTTCCCTTCAATCGCCTCGCAGTCGGACTGGCGCCTCGCAGTCGCGCGGGCGTTGTTTGACAAGTACGGCGGCGAGGCGCGCTCTCGGAAGCGATCGGTTGCGGCTACGATTACTAGCGAAGATACGCCTATCAGCAAGCACTTTATGGTGCATAGAGGAAAGCGATCGGATTGCTCTGCTTGCAGAGGGGTGCAGAGGCTCACCAACAAAAAACGCGCGTTGGCGACTACCGACGGCAACGCGATCAAGCCTCCTGGGCGGACGAGATACGGGTGCGAGTTTTGTGACGTACCGCTTTGTAACAACGACTTCTGCTGGTACCTTTACCACGGGCTGGATAAGGCGGAGTTGGAAGTACCGAAAAAATGAACGTTTTTATTGGCTGACGCGCGTAGGATCGGCGGTCGGGTGGTTAACCGCACTCAAGGGGATGCACTGCCGTAGGTGGGCCCCACACCGAGCTTCGATCCGAGTCCATGCACCGGCTCGAGTTCTGGGGTTGTTGTCGTCGCGTCAGGCTCAAAGTTGGCCGATGATGACGGTCTGGCCACCGGCCTTGATTGTATGTTTGGTCCAGGCCTCGACGGTCGCGTTCAGTGCAGGATGCCACAAGTCTGATGAACAAAGCCGTCTGGCCCAGCTCTTGTAACGGTTCGGGCGACCATTGTCGCAAACGCAAGGAACTCCCATCAGGCAGGTCCTCCCCGCACTCAGCAGGAGTAACAGGCTGTGCCTGGTTCAAACGGACGGCACTTAGCGCAGGGTACAGGTCTGCGCCGCCTTCGGTGCGGGCCGACCAGGGCTCCTCCCCCTGGACTCCCACGCTGCCGGAGCTCCACATTGCCGTGCAACGGTGGCTCGCGCGCAGGTTGGCAGACCGACGCCCGCCCGCCGACAAGGGGTGAAGTCTTGGGAAGTTGGGCGGAACAGCAGACGCGAGCTGGAGCCAATTGCTCTGGGCGGTTTAACGCGGCAGTGTCGGCTTGCGGCTGAGGCCTCGATGGCCCAAGGGCAACGAAAAGGCCCAGCATTTTGGTGCGGGGTCAGTCAGAGCCGCGAGTCCGTAAGAGAAGGCCGACACAGATTCTCACCATGTCGAATACAAGCCAGAACGACAACGAATCCGAAGCCCACGCTCCTCCAAACTCACCGGTGAGCTACCCTCAAGCCAACTGACTGGCTGGAGTCTCCTTAGGGTTGGTCCAGCCTCACCGGTTAGCGCCGAGCTGGCTGGTGCTAAAATTAGCCCGTTCCAAATCCAAATCGTCGGGCGGCAAAAGAGCGGTCGAGGGAGAGGCCCAACTTCACAAACCCAGCTCACCTCGCCAAAACCCATATTTACGGAATACAGCCCACACGGACCCCACGCGGACCCGGAGTGACGGGATTTCAAGCGACCTTCTGGAGCCGACTCCGGCGCAATAACCGATGAACCCAACCCGGCCGCAGCGCCCAGCTGCGCGGGCCGACTTCGAGATTGCCGTCATCTGCGCTCTCCCAATCGAAGCCGATGCCGTCGACGCCCTCTTCGACCACCACTGGGACGATGACGGACCCCCTTACGACAAAGCCGCGGGCGATCCCAACGCGTACTCCACCGGTGCCATCGACCGCCATAACGTCGTCCTCGCACACATGCCAGGCATGGGCAAGGCCAACGCCGCCGTCGCCGCCAACTGCCGCGCGAGCTTCCCCAACATTAAGCTCGCCCTCGTCGTTGGCGTTTGCGGTATCGCTCCCTTCCGTCCCGGCAGCAGCGGGACGGCCGAAACTGTACTGGGCGACGTTATCGTCAGCGATGGTGTCGTACAGTACGACCTCGGACGGCGACTGCCCGAACAGTTCGTGACGAAGGATACGCTTCTAGACGCCCTAGGCAGGCCGAACACCGAGATCCGCTCGCTGCTCGCCAAGCTCAAGGGCCTCCGTGGCCAGAAGATGCTACAGAGCAAGATGGCCGGCTATATGGACGTTCTCCGGGCCGAGCCGGATTTGGCGGCCGTGTACCCCGGTGCTGCGCGGGACAGACTCTTCAAGATGACGTATCGCCATGTGAGCGACGGGAAGTCATGCGGGGAATGCGGTTGCGACGGCGAGCTGGTACCGCGTACCCGCCTCGAGCAGGGCGACGGACAGCCCGCGGTTCACTTTGGCCTGATTGCGTCGGGCGATACGGTCATAAAGTCGGGCGAGGACCGCGACGCCATCGCACGGCGCGCCGGTGTCATAGGGTTTGAAATGGAGGGCGCCGGTGTTTGGGATAGCTTCCCTTGCGTGGTGATCAAGGGTGCCTGCGACTACGCGGACAGCCACAAGGACAAAGCGTGGCAGCGGTACGCGGCGGCGACGGCGGCGGCATGTATGAAGGCTTTCTTGGGCCACTGGGTGCCTTCAACGCGAGGTATGTGATGTTCTACCAAGTTTGCCCGAGGTGTTTGCTGATTTTATTAGAGTCCGTCCCTACCGGGGAGCAGCCTGCTGGCCCTTGGCGTAGCGACGCGTCGAAGTCCGTTTTCGGCAATCATGGTCCAGGCACCCTGAACGCTCACACCGCAGTTGCTTCTTCTGGCAACCCGCCCTTCGACGTAGAAGAATTGCTCTTGAAGGAGAAAAAGGAGAAACAAGGTTAGCCCACTTGTTTTCCAAGACACTTTACTGTTGAGACTGACAGGGAATAGCGTGTCTGCAGTCCCTTTGCTTCCTGAACATCGACACTCGCCGGCAAGACATCGCCTCAGCCCACCCCACGACTTGCGATTGGTTTTTCAAAACCGACGAGTTTCGACAGTGGCACGACCGCACCGACCTTCCAAACCATAATGGGGTGCTCTGGGTCAAGGGAAACCCTGGGACAGGGAAGTCGACATTGATGAAGCATACTCTAGGACACTGCCAGCGGGTTCTCGAGGACTACACTATTGCAGCGTACTTTTTCAATGCACGAGGCGACGCCTTTGAGAAGACGCCTTTCGGCATGCTACGTTCGCTGGTATACCAACTAATCGACAAAGCATCTTCCTCGTACGAACGCTTCATTCCTATCTTCCGCAAGAAACAAGAAAGACACCGAGGAGATTGGGAGTGGCGGGAAGCGGACTTGAGAGAGTTTCTCCTCTCGGAGATACAGGGCGGCCAGTCAAAACCGCTGCTCCTTCTTGTCGATGCGTTGGATGAATGCAGCGAGTCACATGTGCGGGACGTTGTGGGATTCCTCGAAGAGTTGAGTGTCACGGCCAGTGGCGCCAAGACTACGCTCAACATCTGTCTATCGAGCCGCCATTATCCGCATATCAGCATGAAAAGATATCGGGAGCTGGTCGTGGAAAAGAGGAAAGAGCATGACAAAGACATTGCCACCTATGTCTGCGACAAATTAACGAAACGGGACGAGAAAATTGAAAGGGACGTGCTCGCCAAAGCAGCTGGTGTTTTCATGTGGGTCGTGCTCGTCGTTACAATGCTGAACACGGCATATGACAAGGGCAAGATTGAGGCCATGCATCGGAAGTTACGCGAGGTGCCTGATGACCTCGACAAACTATTCGGGACGCTCCTCGGCAAAGACAACCCGGACAAGCGTGAGACCATCCTCATGCTACAGTGGGTTTTGTTCGCAAGACGACCGTTGAAGCCGGAAGAGCTGTACCATGCCATGCTGGCTGGAACGGATGCCGACAACCTAGGAGCTTGGGATCCATCAAGGATAACACGTGATGATATCGACGGCGTATCACCGACTCCTCAAGAGGTCTTATCGAGGTACGCAAAGGCAAAGCAGAGACTGTGCAGTTTATCCACGAAACTGTCAACGACTTCCTCCTCCGGAACCAACGGCTACAGATGCTGGATGCGGCGCTCGAGTCAAATCTCGTCGGAACCAGCTACGATCGTCTGAAAGACTGCTGCATGGCGTACATTATGATGAACGCACTGCCACAACCTGATGATCGGGTGCAAACGGAGAGCTTTGGGTTTAATTACCCGTTTTTGGAATATGCGTCGGAGCATGTTTTCGACCACGCCGAGGCAGCGGAAGCACAACATATCGGGCAGGCTGAGTTTCTGCGGCAGCTCAAAGAGAAGCACGACACCCTGGAGCGAGTGTGGCTGTTTCATAACGCATTCGAAAGGAATTCTGGTCCGGGATGTCCCGCAGGCGTCGATTTGCTATCCATAACGGTCTTTCATGGTCATAAAAACCTTCTGAAGTTTTTGCTCCAAAAAGGCGCTGACGTCAACGCTCAGGGCGGACTTTGTGGCACGGCGCTGCAAGCGGCGGCAGGCAACGGCAAGGACGAAATCGTGGCGATGCTGCTCGAAAAAGGGGCCGACGTTAACACTCAAAGCGGGCCTTTTAACACGGCGTCACAAACGGCTGCAAATAAAAGCGAGGAAGAGATTGTGGCGATGCTGCTCGAAAAGGAGGCCAACGTTGACGCTCAAAGCGGACCTTTGATCATGGCGCTACAAATGGGGATATTCAAAGGCGAGAAAGAAATCTTGGCGATGCTGCTCGAAAAGGGGACCGACGTTAATGCTCAGGGCGGACTTTGGGGCACGGCGCTACAAGTGGCTGCCTCCAGAGGCAGCATGGAGACCCCGGCGAGCCTCGTTGACAAAATAGCCTTTGGTGCCCTGCTTAAGGCAGCTGCAATCCTAGCTATGATGTTAATGTTCTTATGGTTCAGCTGGTAGGGCTTCTCAAGCGGTTAGCACGTTAGGGGAGACAAGATCAGGATAGCTCGGAAGGTCCGCCAGACTGAAAGCAGCAGAAAGAGGCAAAGGCAGCGGCCGAGAGGGAGAAGGAGGGAGCTTCCTTAAACCAGCAGATGGTCGGTGACACTGCGTGAGCCAGGCACCTTAGGTCAGGCACCCTACCAGGTACCAGCTAGCTATCCAGGATTCCAAGATGGCATCCTCAAGCAAGACCCCAAGCCTCCGCCCCGATTGGGTGCTAGCGATCGGCTCCGACGTCCAGTAAGCCCCGACTCTCCGACTCCCACCCACGACTTGGACCAACCTGTGAAGACGCGAGGAGGCTAATAGATTACACCTTTTTTCAGTGTTGCTCGCGACTGTGCTTGGTTTTCCACATACACACCGTTCCCAACCTTTGCATCTACCATGATAGGGAGCCCGCTCGTAGCGCTCGAGATTGGCGACGCTCAACTCCCAGTCGAGCTGTTCCCGAAGCGCTCTGGCCCCGGAGCCCACGGTAACCTTCATCTACGGAACGTCCTCGTGCCCACCGGCGTCTGCAACCCGTGGCCCGTCGAAGCCGTCTACGAAGTTGGAGATACGGACAAGTCGCCAATGAACGGCGACAACTTGGCGAGCTGGCCCCCAGTGAACGCATCTCGCCTGAACCCGACAGAGTAGTCAGGCTGTGGATGGGTGCTGGTGAGAGGGATCGAGTTGTCCTACCCTTCGTTGACGCTCTCTGTCAGGATGTCAAGGTGTTTTGCGCCAAATCGAGGTCACCTGGATCGAATGCCTCGGAGACATTGGCCGGTACCGGATGGCGATCGAGAACGACGATATCCGGGATCGAGAAATGTGGACCTCTGTGAGTCGCCATTGGCATTCCCTGGCATCCGACAAGGCCCCAACCGAAGGCCGCCTTTACCATCTCGCAATCCCCGCCCACCCCAACCCGCTGCAGCAGTTGCACTATTACTCGGTTTGGCTTCCGACGTCTTCGAGCACCTGCAAAACGAATCTACGAGAATCGTCATGTCTATCTCTTGGAGGTCCCACAGAACCCAATTGCAAGCCGGCTGTCGTTCTGGACGCCGCAACTCGTTCGCTCCTGGCTACAGCGATTACGGCCAGAGTGGTTCTTGCCGAAAAGCGTCATTCTAAAGGAGCGAAACCCCCCAAAACGCTGATGGTTACGAAAACGAAATAGCGGCCTACCAGCATCTTCAACATCCGCAAGGCCACTGCATCCCGCGTATGTTTGGCGGGGCGGCCAGCTACGACAACGAGCGAGCCAGATACCAGATGAGCAAGCGGCCGATTCCTGCTACTCTCTTGGAAAACGTCGAAGGAATGTCGCTAGACAGTCTTCCAATTGGAGAGCTCGCAGGCCCTCGCGAAGGCACGCGCCTGCTTTTTCTGCCGGCAGACCCGGAATCCTTCGAGCTGAAGCACGCCGACGCCGAGGGTCACCAGAGCCCAGCGGGTGAATGGATGGACGTCCTGTGGGAGGTTGACGAGGACGAGAGTGTTGGGACCTTGAGGGTTCTAGCCGTCTCCCGGTCCGTCTATAACGTTGCATGCGCCGATGCCACGATCCGTGGAGCCTCTACGACCGCCCTCCTCACGTTCCGGGCATATTTCGATCCTTCGAGCGACGATGTTAGCCCGCTTAACACCAGCACCTCAACTATACCCTTTGTCGGCGGGAGCCAACCTGATAATCCCGGTTACCAGGAGATCCGCGTTTATCGCTCGTCGATGGCCCAGATGGGCCCTGGACGGTGGGACATATCCGCGCTCAACAATGGCTGCACCACGAAGATTTTGGTCATCCCTCGTCGCTTTCTCCCACCCTCGGCTCACGCCGGCTCCTCGGAACAGCCAGGCAAGAAAAGAGGCACCCCACCAGCTACGCGAGACCCAGGCCCGAAGCGGGCCAGGGGACAGGACCACCTGTGGGCATCCGCACGCTCTCGGCCGTTCTGAACCAGGGGATCAATGCCGCCACCTCACACCCGCTCATCGACCTCCGGGCCGGCCGGGCAGTCGAGCTTATCGGATCAAGGCCTGGGGAGAAGTACTCGGTCACGCGCATCGAAAATCTGTCCGACCCTCGCTCCTCATCGGTTTGGCGAGCCATGATCTCGATCCTGACTCCAGATCACCCGCCGGTCGTCGCCAAGGTACCGAAGCCGATAGGCAGTGCCAAGTCGGTCGCGACCATGTGGTTCGACCACCAGTCCCCACTCATCGAATCCGAAGGAGGGGAGCATCGCGGACAGCGCTGGCCCAGGGTGACAGTGCGCCCGGTTCTCAAGCCGCTGAGCGAGTTGACTGGCAACGAGGAGGTCCGGATTGCAGGGCTCGACGAAGATATCTGTCTGGCTGAGACCAAGGGTAGAGGACTGCGAGTGTTTCCAGGTGGTGGTATGGAGGTTCTAGAGTCTGGGAAAGTATTTGGTGAAAGGAGAGCGATCGTCGGACTCGTGTTTCCAGGTCGAATACCGTTTGCCAAAGGATCACCGTGGATCAGTCACCTGGGCTCGCGATTCACATGCAGATGAAAAGCTGTCCATTACAGGTTCTTTTTTTTTTCTCTCTTTTTCCGAAGTTCAGCATACTCGTAGGGTTTTAATCAGATAGTGCTCCTGTGAGAAAAGCCGTCACTGAGGCAAAAACTTAGACAGTATCTACAGTAACCCGCCCATGAAGACGCTCATACTCGTCAAGCGCCTTCGTCTCCGCCACGTTCTCGTAAGGCTCTCATGTTTTTTTTCACTTCACAAGCGGTTCCAAGCCGCCATCATCCTGCCTTCTATCGCTGCAAATCTCCTCCACCTCCCACTCCTCCTCCCCGTTGTCGTCGGTGCCCTGATTCTCCGTTCCACAGTACTCCGCTCCATGTTCTGCGTATAGATCCCAGGTGGACTGCACCCTGAAAGTGGGTGGCGAACCGTCCATCGTAGCACGCTTGAGGACAGCACCTTCAAGAGGCAATTCCTCGAACGTTGCGGCAGGGGTTCTGTCTATCTCAATATTCCTTTTTGGGGACGATGGCGGATAGGCAGCGCAGCGCTGGGCGCCTAGGGCGTCGAGACGATCTCTGAGCCCCTTTCGAAGAGCCACCGCAGGACAGGCGGGTCTGCTGCTGAGATGCTGTTCCACCGGTTGCAAGGGCCACGGCGCCCCCCCTACGGCGCTTGCGCGGCGGCGGCTGAACGACGTCATCCTCGTTGTGTTCAGCGTCGCTGCACACGTTAGAACGGTAATCATCCTCATTATCGGTATCGCGATGTCGACGACAGCTGAGGTCGCGGTGCGAGGCTATTCCGCCAGTCGTTACGTAGCAGCAGCCGGTAATGTGCTGCAGATGGTCCTGGTTTCGGCCGACGGGCGGCTGCATGGGTGGGCTGGCATCGGCCAGCTCATCGTCGTTATTTTTTTCGTCGTCCGGCAGCGTGGGTGGGCCCGCCACACTCTCTCGTGCGTGCGGCGGCGCGGCAAGGCCCTCTTCACCGTTTTTCTCCTCTGTCGTCCGGAGCGAGAGGACAACGTTACTCTGTGTCACTCGCTTGATCGTCGTCGTCACGGTGATCAGGATGTTGAAAGAGGCCACAGCTGTCGGGCCTTTGTTGTGGATCAACCCCATGACCGGGGGCGGCGCCGCTTGGGCTCTGGGGGAAGGCGCGGCTCGGTATCCGCCGGTTCGAGCTCGCCGGTGCTCTCGTCGTCCGGCAAGGGTGGGCGGGAGCGCGTTGCGAGCGTGTCGTTGAGAGCGTGGGTGTCACCTTTGTCGTTGTGTGACATCGCCACAGCGTCGAGGAAGGGCATCAAGGGGCGGGCCAGCGCCTAGATGCACGACTACATTGGCGGGAACGGCGTTAACAACTTAGTGCTGGAAGGGGGCTCGATGGAGCACGTAATAACTGCACTACGGTTAGTATTTACAGCGTCGACACAGAAGCATACTTACGGGCTGTGTGCTGCCGGAGATGGCGAGACGGGTTTGTAAGGGAGCAAGTCTGAGCACATGCATGGAAGACTGCGCAGACTGGGATGCGGGACGGATCTGAGAAGAAGCTGGTGCGCACAAACACCTTGCGAGCTACTAACAACGCCATGGGGTTGGGGACCCTAGTCACCGGCCAACGAGCGTATTATTAGACCGGTTAGAATAAAAGAAGGTATAAAGGGAAAGGTTATATGTAGGCCTATAAGGCCTATTGTTACCACCCAGCGATAGTGTAATAATTAGTAGCTTCGATAAACGAAGCAAAATGGAAGGGTTTTTAGAGCAGCCGTTTTTAATATTCGGGCCTGCTATATATCGGGGCGGGGTCCGCTACGGGCCATTTGCTTTCCGGTGCCCTGGCCATTTTCCGGGCTCCGAAACAGGGTTAGGAAAGGTGAAAACCGGGTAAAGTACGTAGGGTGCTATAGCCGAAAGGACAACGAAGTCAGGCGTGGCTTTAAGGCCGAACGCAGTACTGGATGCCGCCGCCGGAATAAGTGTGCTGTTTCCGGCGACGCGTCGGCAACGGCATGCGGCTCTGCTGAGAAGCGGGTCCCGACCAAAAATGCGGAGCAATACCCCACTACCTGTCCCAGCCTTCCAGTGCCGTACAGGGCCTTGCAGCGCTAAGGCCCTTGGAATGCACCCAGAAGCTCGGGTGCTCCCCTGTATCGAAGATGACAAAGTGTTGACATGGGCACTGGATCACGCCACGTGACGATCACGTGGCTGTGTCTTCCTTGGGGTTGAATACTTCTGACATATTCAACGAGACTCGGGCTATCACAGATGCGATAGCAGCAGCGAAGTATTTCCATTCATAAGACAGAATCTTGCACGTCATTAGTCACCTAAACACTTGCAACAATCAGGCGTGGCGTTCGCACCTAGACTGTTGGCGTTTCTGCATCGGAGCGCGGTGCTGATGATCACAGAACCGCTTCTCTGCTTCCAAATCGAGTCCGGGCTGGTTTTGAAAGAAACAAGATTAAATTGCTTGCAGATACATGGCGATTCTGTTTTGCTCCTAATTCTACACACGGCAGGTTAGGCTGATCGTATCAAGCTTGATACGTCGTGTTGAAGAGCCGGTTGCCCGTGTCTGTGCCGCCTGTCCCTGTGTACTTGTTATCAGACATGCGAAGTGCAGCAAGAACAAGATTCGGGTCCTCCTGGAGCATTTGAGCGAGGGCGCCCGCAGAAGTCGCCTTCGACTGGACCACGCCGGCAACAATCACGATGCGAATGGTTGCATCCAGACCGCGGACGCGCCGCACGATCTCCACCACAGATTTACCACTGTTCACTACTGCGTCCACCAGAAGCACGCTGTGTCTTCCCTTGAGGTGATGTTCTTGAATGTCCAGAGGCAGCTTTGCGTGAACGAATCCCGCGAGGGGGAAAGCTTCATTGACGCCGAAGGCCATGGGTTCTCCGGCGCGCATCAGCGCCACAATCAGCGTCTGCTCTTCGCTGTAGAGTCGATGGCCACGGGTGGGATAACCCTGAACATGGGGAATCTGGTACTCTTCGACGCCGATTATGGCAGCCACGAACTCCACTGCCAGATACCACCCCACTTGGCGATGCCTTTCCCTGAGGGCGGGTCCGGCGACTCGGGCATCCCGCGTGGGCGTCGTGAGCAGCTTCGTGCCGAGTCGATCCGTGGCATGCAGCACGCGAAGACGGCGGCGCAGGATGGTCTCGCCGAACTCGGCGTTAAGCTCCAGAAGAGGAAGTCTCGCGGCGTCGAGCCGTGGCGTCGCAGTCGCAGGCAGCAAGACCTGGCGAGCTCGGAGGCCTGCGTCGAGAGCAGCCGACAGCGCCGGCTCCATCGTTTTGCTCCTGGTGTGCGTCTCGCCGACCACGACGACGGCCTCGTGTGCCTCCTTGAACATGGCCAGGTCCAAGACGCTGTCTCCGAACGCCCAGACGAACAGGTGATGGACGTCTCGCAGGCGCCTCGCCAAGGCCGCCTTCACGTTGCCCGTGACGACGAGGCCGTCGGTGATGCGGCCACCGCCGATAACCGTCACCGTCTTCTCCAGGCCATCCCTCGCCAGGACCTTCTCCCAGATGCGGCACAGCCCGCAGGTGACAACCAGCGCTGTGGTGTGCTCTCGCTGAGACACGAGCTGCAGCAAGGATTGGATCTGCGGGTGCATCTTCACCGCCGACGCCACGGCTCCGCACACGGCGTCAAAGTCTTCGTCGTCAGCTGCCTCTTCGTACAGCAGCGCGGCCTGGCGAAAGGCGGCGTACGAGTAGCCCATCGGACTACCGAACAAGGCGGGCAGCGGCCTCACGAGATCGTTGGTCCTCAGGCGTCCAGATTCGGAGCCGAGTTCCCAGAACAGAGCGCCCGAGTCCTCCGCAGCCAGCGTCTTGTCGGCGTCGAGGATAAGCACCGTTTCCAGCCCTCCCGGAGTGCCGGCGGCGGCAGCCGCGAGGGCATCGTCCATCCTGGCCTCGGCGACAGCCGTGTTGCGGTCCTCGTCGTGCTCGCGGAAGTTGCGCATAAACGTCGAGATGCGAGTTGATAACATGTCCGGCGGAGACGAGATCGGCAAGAACAAGATGCCATGGCGATAGCAGAGGCGGCGCAGCTCCGTCTTCTCGGCCTGTTGCCACCTGCGCAAATGATTGAGCGATGCACAGGGGCGGCTTTTGTGTGCGTCGCCAACACGGCGATCCGCGACCAGCTCGGCGGGAATGTCCAGGTAGAGAATGTGCGTGTACGTGTCCAAGTCCTGGGCAGTGTAGACCGGCTGGCCAGTCTCTTCCTCTTCGGGCCAGAACATGAAGTGCCCTGTGACGACGGCGGCGGTGCCATTCTCAACGCACTTCTTCCCAATTGAAGAAATGGCAAGTTGCCGCCAGTGCGCTTTTTCTCGCTCTTCCAGGCGGTGGAATGCGTCAAGACCGCCGGGAACGAGAGCCGCGATCGCTTCCGAGCCTTCGTGGAAGTCGAAGGGTTCGCCGCCGAGGGCCTCCTGAAGCTGCCTCAGCAAGAAAGACTTGCCAGCTCCGGGCACTCCGTAGAGACCGATTACTACAGCTTTGCTTTTGGCAGCATTGGATCCTCCGGAGCTTGCGGGCTGAAGTGCCAGTAAACCCGCCACGGTGTCAGCCATCGTTGATGAACGATGAAGTCGAGATTCGGCGATCGGAGTTGCCTCAAGCCGGACGAATGTTGAAGATTGTGCGAATCCCTGAACAAGAAGAACTTGGAAAGGCGAGGATTTCAAGAAATATGGACCGGGAAGCCTGGAGACTCCAGGCAAAGGGGAGTTGGCTCTATCTGGAGGTGTTCAGGGTCTCGCCTATGGCCCCCGATCAGGTCTCGGTTAGAGGAGGATATCCGTAGACAGTCGTTGGCGTCAAACGTACGCAGCCTGGCCGGCCTCCCGCAGATCCTAGTCGGCTTTCTGCAGCCAGCCGGCCGCATTAGTAAGGCCGGCTACATACCCAAGGCTTCTCGCGAGCGGGGTTCTTGTGGTCCGTTCAGCTAGCCGACATAACCAAGATAGCGCCCAGCCCCGAAACGATCCGGGAGAGCACCCCCTGCGCTGAATGAACCAGCCGATGGTATTTCGTCAGCACGAGGCCAACGACAACTATCTTGAAGGCTTCACGGAGGCTGCCTGACTTTGACTTTGTTGCCAGAACGCAAGCAGTAATCGAGATGGCAGCCATGAGATGCGAAAAACCCCCCTCTGAATGCTATCGTTACCATGGTTGCACAGAGGTCCCACCCCGACCCTGCGGCCGAGCAGTCATTGAATTCTCGCACTCCACCTGTGCCTTCGGCTAATTGTGCATGACAGCGTGCTGTGGGAGGCCCGCCGGTGGGCTGCGGGAGGCCCGCCAGTGGCTTGAGTGCCTAACGCCTGCGGCCGCTTGCGCCGGCGTGTTGACGAAACTTCCAAATGCGTCAGAGTGCGTTGAGTGCTTTTGTATGATGTTCGGTTTACCAATCACTGGTTTGTCCTCCCCGGCTATGGGAGATTCGGCAGCTCTGCTGGCGCGGATGGCTCGAATCTTCTTGTACCAGGCAGGGAGTTTGGGGTGCCCAGACCCTGTTAACCGTTTATAATTGGCTCGTTGATAGGTGTGGCTTGATCTTCCATGGGGCTTCTGTCGATGGCTAGGGTTAGGCAAAGCACAGGGCAAGGGAGCGGGATGTCGACGTGGGCGGCTGCAAGTGGGATAGGACGGATGGACTGTCAGGGAGCGTTTGGGTGGTGGCGATGCGGTGGTGGTTGGACGACAGATGTGCGGGGGAAAAGCGAGGCATGTAAAGGCGTTATATTTAATACAGACGCTCCGGTTGTCGTGATACAGATACAGATACAGATACAGGGTGCAGATGTACGGGCATGGAAGCGGAGGTGGACGATGAAAAAAACATGAGAAGGAAGCCGGGGAGGACTGGGAATCAAGTAATATGCCATCGAAGTATTACGCCGCCCAGGGGCCCCCAGGTTTAAGCAAGTAAACCTCCCTTGTCAGCCAGAGGCCCACCGGCAGCAGCGAGGTTGCGTCCATCGCGCGCCTCCGTATGTACCAGAGCTTTCCGTGGAGCAAGCAGCGCGGGACCTTGCCGGACAGGGCGTCGAGCAGCGTTCGCTGGGGATGCGCCTGGGAGGGAGGGAGGGTTGGTGGAGGGGATTCCGAGTAGAGTGGGCGAACGGCCGTCGACGACGGCTCGTCGTTCAGGCTCGATTAGACTCTTATCAGTAAGCCAGTCACTGAATCGTTCGAGCAAACCATCGAGACGCCATGTGCTACACATTTAAGGTGTAAGGCAAAAAGCAACGGCTATTTAGATTGAATTCGCCACGTCGCTTTTCTTGTTCCTCGACGTCCCCGTTCGTTCGTCGGTATCCTTCGCACAGCCTTTCTTAGTCTGATGGCGAACCAAGTTCTTTTGTAGAGTGTATTCTTTGCCACAGCTACATTTGAATATATCTTTCCCTCTACGTCCATGGTTAATTTTGATGTGGCTGTCAAGTTCGCGTTGCGCAGCAGTTCCCCGCCAAGAGCAGTTGGATGGGGCATATGGGCACTGCTTTGGCTTCGTGTGGGTATGGACGTGCTTGCTAGCAGCTTGTTAGAAATATGATAGAAGCAAGGCTGAGGTAGAACGTACGTAAGTCGGCTTGGCAGATCGAATTGCATAGAACAGCCACGCCATCGGCAATGATATTTTGTGGGGGTAGCGCTGGCGTTTGATGATATGGAGCACTGCGGAAGATCAGCGACTTGACGCGAGGTGCACATAGCGTCTGTACGAATGCCAGAATCGGTTTGGGTCGGAAGGACGGAAGCGTTCAAGTGTTCGTCGAGTGGTACAGAGGAACCAAACAGCGCAGCTGGAACTGTGGAGAAGCCGGCCGGCTGCATCAGGCCTAGGCTCTAAGCGTCTTGACCCTGGTTCTCGTTGGCACCGGGGAACGGATGTGAAAAGTTCAATGGTGTCCCGCAGCCCGCCATAGGTGATTGGTCAAGGTAGAGGCCGGGGCTAGGAAAACATTGGCTGTTGAAACTTGCTTGTCCGGCCGACCAGACATAGGCACTCTCCGATGGTTGCTCCAGAAGTCGCTGGACTGGGTATTGATAGCTGCTCGGAAGCTCGTTGAGGCCCAGGGCTTCAGAGGCAACTGGAATCCAGGTATTTCCAAGCCCAGGAATAAAATTCGTTAGCGCTAAGCAATGCCATCTCCCGTGCACGGATTGGAAAGGAGTGCCATACCGGTGTCACTGCTATACGCCGCCGCGTGTGGGAAAATGACTCCACCGTGCCCTGCTTCGCGAGACCAGTCATCTCGCTGCAGGCCAGGGCCTTCTTCAATGGCTTCTATAATATTTCATTAACCGTCTGCCTGTATGGTGTATTCTTTGCATTGGGCTTTACCTTCATGATGCTGGCCCGGGTTTGCTATGGAGGCCCCGAATTCCATATAGTGTGCAAGAGAGGGCGTAGCGAGAATGCCTGATGTTGGATAACTTCTGCAGAGGAAAGCGACAGATTCCAGATTCATCATAAAAGGCTTCCCTACCTTCAAGCTCATCACTATCGCTTTAATATGAGGGATCAAGGACCACGGGCGGACTCGATTCCGGGAAATCTGCGTTCGGAGGGCATACAAGAGCAGCGCAACACAGGCCAGCTTTGCCTGCGATCGTGCGCAAACACGATGACATCACCGAGGAAGCAGAGGCGGGGCTTTGGGCGCCGCAATGCCCCACCTTTGTAGCTCTAGACCCGGCCTGAGGACCGCCGTGCAAAATCTGCAGGGAATCGTGCAGTTGCTGTGCACCGAATGAGAACAGCTAATTGGTTGCCTTGGTAATCAATCCAAGCCACTGGATCCCAACATTGGCTAGGCCTACTCGGCTGCTGCACGAGGACTCCCACTACTGCATGATGGCACCCACTACTGCGGAGGACTCCCACCACCGCATGATGACCTCCACAGCAGGAGGCCTCCCACTACTGCAAGAGGGCCCCGTTGGTGTCATTAGCCTTGGATGGTGCCGAAGGGGATGATTTGTCAACCCCTTGAACACTGCCTTGCTCTGCCCACTTCTTGAACGGTCCGGAAGCCTCGAATTGCTACGCACTTAAAGACAACGATGACCTGAGAAACATCCTCAGTTTTCGACGTTGCGACAAGGCCTGTAAACTGGCATCTTGGGCACATCCCATCCACCGGAGACATGGAGCCAGAGAGTGAGAACCCCCTGCCTGAAGTTCTTTGTTCGGTCTTTCCTGGTCGTCTAACGCAGCCCAGGCCACACCAGACGTCCCATGACGAACGAACCGGTTACTTTCAAGCCGGACCGGCGGTTCTGCGCGTTTATAGTTCTACTACTCGCCTTGAACAAAGCATACAAAGATGCCACCAGCGAAAAGAAACCTGATTTACATCACGGATCAGAACTGGACACCCCTGAGCAATTGTTCCACAATTTTGTTTCCAGGCTTGGCCAGATCTGCGACTCACGACCAGGTGGCTTTACAGTCACAGCCTTTGCGGTTGTGCAACGCCCTGACTCGAAGGTCGAATACGTCTTTGGGTCCAACACAAGATCGCCTATAGAGGGCGGATGCGTCAAGGGATACATCAGCTCGATACTCGAGTCGTTGCGAGATGCATCGAAATATGAAAGCGTGGACCAGCGTGGAGAGTTTGTCAGTGGCCTCCTGCGTGAGGTCTTGACATTTAACCGCGATCGAGTCAAATGTTACCTCAATGGCCTGACAAACGCCTTGAAAACATGCCTCGATGTTTGCGAAAAAGAGGGTTCTCCACAAGGTACATTCAACCTTTGCCCCGTTGAATTGTTTTAAGCTAAACCATTCTCTAGCCCTAATACAGCAGCCGATATTCCGCGAAATGCTGGAGTCCGTTTTGCGTGCGAAGGAATCCGACATTGATGACGATGAATGTAAGTCTTAATCAGTTACTGCGTCTCTACATTAGGCTTGACGCTAATATGAATGAAATAGTCCTAGACCGTACTCAAGGCTTAATGGAAGTCCTCAGCGTATTGCAGGAACCGGTCACGGCCATATTTGTGTGGAAGAGAGCGGGCGACGACAAGTCGAGAAATACTGAACCCTGGCGAGACCTTCGACACCACTCGAGCCGCCTTATAGCATACAGGCGTGCTGTCGAGACACTCTGGTACTCTGGACAGATGTGGCCTGATCTATTCGCCAATTTCGAAGTCACGTTTGTTCCTTCCAGCGCCCGCACTCACAACCCGCTTATGACAAACCCACAGCCGGCCTCTGCGATCCTCACACGCCTATTACCGGCTGAAACCCGGCCTAGGTATTTGAGACTAGCAGAGGAACTCCAGCTGAGTTTCGGATTGGACAGGGTTATTGAGGAGGAGTGGACCAGGGTGACCCTCAGGCCGGTTGTGCACGCCGAAATACTTGTGCTCAACTGGCTGGAGACGAATGGTGGCACCAGGCCTGAGCGGTTCTTCAACGGCTGGCGGTTTATCGGCAGCAGTAAGCCCACCTGCAAATTGTGTCACTACTATATCTCCTCACACCCCAGCGGCGTCCAATTTCGAAGTCCCCATGCCAACTTGTACGGGAACTGGAGGATGCCCGACACGGCCGATGTTCACAACCTGTGCACCAAAGACGAGGCGACCCGGACGCGCCAGGAGATCACTGGAAAAGTTATGGAGCGTCTCCGTCAAGATATCCTGAGAACTTTGGATGAGAGGGTTACCGACACAAGGCGTCATGACTCGGCTACCGATTCTACCTTTGCGGTCAACCATGATCAGATTGCCCTGGGTTTAGGAATCAGCCCAGGGAGTCCATCCAGGGCTTGTCAAAATGCCCCGAGCGATGATATATCACAGCTAGGATTGCACGAGGAGTCGGTGGACACTCTAGGTACTGAGCGCGACACGAGATGAAGGCGGGGTTATATTGGGGCAACAGAAGCCTTCAAACCCTCCGCAGGAGTGAACCAAAAGGAAGGTGATGGAGGTTGTGTGTAGGGACTCTCACATCTCATGAATTTAAGAATGTGTCGGCGGCTGCCTCCTACGGTGTTAAACCATCATTAGAAGTGTCAGGCATCCGTGGTTGTTGTAGACCTTGCAGTAGTAATGCCAAGTTGCGTTAGAGGGTTTCGTGAGGGGGGGTTCGCCAGACCGGTAGAACTGAGCACCTCGGCCCAATCCTGGATCTTGTACTCGTTATGGCCAGGGACCAGCAATGTCGGCTTGGATGTATTGCAAGTGGCGGTCAGAAGGGCGTTGTATGCGTCGAACCTCGGGCCGTGGTGCCAGGGCGTTCCCTCCGAGGGCACAGTCGGAAGGGCTGTTACAGTCGATGGCGATAGTGCGCACTGGCTTAGGCAGTGCCTTGATGGGCTGGAGGGTTCCCACGGGGAGTTGGTTGTCGGTGCGGTTCATGCCGCAGTCGTGACACGCGTTGATGTACTGCTCGACCTGTCGCCTCTTTGACCGGATAAGCACGTTGCTGAGGGCGTTGAGCATCCTCAGTCGGCCGAAATGATGGCGATCGTTATGCACATCGCGTAAGAACTCCGCGATAATTGACTGTGGATGACCAGTCGCTCTTGACCATCGGGATCTGAGCCATTGTAGAGTAGTCGGTCGACAACGCGGAAAGGGTGGCCCAGCTTGAAAGCATTGACAACGGACTCGTTGTCGCCCACAGAGCACGTCTTGGCTCCCTGAGGGGTGGCGAGGTCCAGCATAATTTTGCGATATTGGGTGTCCTTGAGGTAACCGTCCATAAAGCGCTGACGCGTGGTGTCCGCCATCTGCGCCTCAGCGACCTGAAGGATATGGGCGTAAGGTTTTGAATCCTGCGAAAACATTACCGCAATCCCGTCGGTACTGCTGTAGGATGACCGGGTGGCTGCTGTTACCGTCGCCCTGTTTTTTTGCGGCGCGTTCGACGCCCTCAAAGGCATGCTATAGGAATTCCAGATCCCCGATAAGTTCGTCCAACTGGGCCGCCGCGTTTTTAACGGAGCAGCGGATGCAACGGAGAGTTTTAATCCCTGTTACAATTTGCGTAACAAGGGGCACGATGCCCGCCGCGCCGGCGACTATTCCGAAAACTTCGGCCATACTGGGATGCCGAAAGGTTTGGAGAGCCCTGTCCAAGCAAGTTTGATGGTGTTGGTTCTTTGGGCGGAATGGGCTAGCGGGAGGACTGGGAAGGAAAAATTGAAGGCAAAATGGGCGAGCTGAGCGAGGATGCGGGGTAGTTAGGATAGGAAGGAGCCAGCCTGACCAACGACACACGTGTAGTTGCACTGCCACTGGCTCTTGTCCAATGAAGGACGCTTGGGCAAGGTCTTGCGACACCCCTCCTGTGCTTTCAGCCAGGGATTTTGAGAATTTGCCTTGGCCGCAAAGGTTACGGAGCAGGCCAAGGCACTAACGGCAATAGTTTGGCACCCTTCGAGATGGACCAGTTGGCAAAGGTGACAGAAACGTCCTCTGATGGCGCCGGGAACGCACTAGAGCGGGCCAAGAGGCGGTGGGACGGCATACGGGTGTATTTGGGCAAAATAGGCAAATACCACCTACAGGGGCCGGCTCAAGAGTTTGGAATCGCAGGCAGCAGCGTACTCCGGGGAATTGCCATGGGCCCTGGCACAACTGCCCCTGGTGGAAGAGGAAGAGCGCCAACGTCGAGAGGGCACGGGCACCGGAACGTGATGGTAGGCTTAAAAGGAAGAGTGTGGCACTGGGGCAGCAGAGTTCGGTCCCCTTCCGCCGGAGCCCGCGTATCGCTGCCCAGCAGGCGCGCGTAGCTGCGAGACCAGGGCCATCTGCGCTATCGACTGTCGCCGAAGGAGAAGAAGAAGATGCCGTTCCACGCGAATGCCAGAGACTGCGTTAGGTACTTTTACGGCAAGATTACATAGCGCATGCGTACGGCCCGGTTCTGAGAACACATTCATGGTACGATGTGGCGAGCGAGATGAAGTTAACTGCTCTTCACAACCTATAGCCCTCTTCACCACTCAGAGCTCAAGCAGGAAGCCCAAGCAGCGAGTCTTCCGGCTCTTCGATGAAGTTTTTCGCCCCAGCGAATTTCAAATCGAGCCACCGACGGGTCCGCAAGTGGTTTAGCTTGGTTGCCGACATGCGGATCGCTGGTGTCATTTCCCTCGGTGTGGGGCATCCTTTGTTACTCGCGCCGTCTCAGGCTCCGAAGCGGGCTCAGAGTTGCGTGTGCGCGCGCGGGGGTATCGCGGACGGCAGTAAACTGGAAGGGATGCGATAACGAGGAAGATAAAAGGGGTACCGAGCACCCAGATCAGCGGCATGAGATCAAGTTCACACCTCCGCACGATAATCGCCGAAGCGCCGAGCTGACACGAGCTGTGGAGGACGTTGGCCGTCGCGCCAAGTACGAGCAGATACTCGGCCGCGCTGAAGATGACGATGGTCCACTTCCCCTTCAGCCGCGGGATGAAACCTTCGCCGTCGGCACGGGCGGCGAAGATCCCCCCTCGGCGCCTAGACGCGGAACGGCCGATCGAGTAGAAGGGCCGTGGAGCCCGAGGACACGAGCAAGGCCAGCAGCGGGCGGCGGGCCGAGAGCAGCGCGAGCTGGAAGATTCTCGGCCCGATAAGGGAGAGGAACGTGAGCACCATGCCGAGGATGATGGTGGCCGAGGCGATGTGCGCCTTCCTGATTTCGGAGGTGGCGCCGAATATGCAGTCCACGTGGGCGTTGCGGACCAGCGTGTCGGGCGGGTTGGCGATATAGGAGGCGAGCGTCGTTTACGCGACCTCGCCCACGGGCATGATCATTAGCATGTGCGAGGAGGCGCAGAAGCCGGCGCTTCAGGTGCCCAAGGCCATGGTTGCCACCGTCTTCCTGAGCACCGTCGCCGGCGTGCTCTTCTTGATCCCACTCGTTTTCGTCCTGCCCGACATCACGTACCTTTTTAACCTTTCGTCGGGTCGGCCCGTGCCTAGGATCATCCTCAGAGCCGTCGGCGGCCGTCACAGCCACCTTGGGCTGGATGCCCTTATCGGGCAAGGGTGCTGCGTCTGCGCGAAGCTGCCGACACTGCGGGCCGCGAAAGGGACGACTAAGATGCCGTCCCGCGGGACCCCGTTGCGGCAGAATGTAATTATTTCGATAATTCCAAAAGACTGACGACCAGACCAAGATCTTGTTCAATATGTTTCCTTCCGCGAATAGTTATACATATTCCTCCTTGCCTTGCCGTCGACCGCAGAAAATTGGAAAATTCCCGCCGGATTCTGGTAAGCCACGCCATCCCGATGAGAAAGCAAACTGGTCCAAGGTGCAGCTCAATCTGCCCAACATCACCATCCTGTTGCTTAATTAATCGACATTGAATCCCCTGGCACTAGACCCGAAGACCCTTCTTCAATCCCGACTCCCTGATTCCACCGTCTCGCCCCTCAAGCCAGAGACAACCCCTTTGTCCCTGAAGCCCACGAGGGGTAGATTGCTCCTCAAGAGGAGGCTGCTGCAAATCACGCTCACGCTGCTGAGAGCCATGGCCAAGCTTGCCCACACGGGGTCAAGCCGGACGTGCTGGCCATTGCTCGTTACTGGGTAGAGAACCCCTGCAGCGATGGGGAGCGCCAGGAGGTTGTACACCAGAGCCCAGCCAAAGTTGAACTTGACACGCCGGAATACCGCGCGGCTGAGATTGGTCAACGTCAGCAGCGCTGTTAGATTCGACTTGATGAGCACAAACTCGGCAGCAGAAATAGCAATGTCGGAGCCAGAGCCAATGGCAATGCCGACGTCTGCAACAGTCAGGGCTGGCGAGTCGTTGACGCCATCTCCCACCATTGCGACGATTGCTCTTTGCTTGGCATTTCTCCTGGCAAATCCGAAGAGTGACCGCGCGCCGGACTTGGCTTGGCTTCTCTGCAGGTACTTGACCTTGTCTGCCTTCTGTTCCGGTAGCACGCCGGCGATGATACGCTCCGGAGGAATGCCAACTGCGGCGCCGACCGCCTGGGTGGTCGTGGGGTTGTCTCCGGATATGATCCACACGTCTATGCCGCTGCGCTGAAGCGCCTCGACCACGGGGCGAGACTCGGGCCGGAGAGGATCAGAGGCCGCGAGCATGGCTGCCAGCCTCCAGGACGAATCCGCTGCCGGCGACGCGGACCTCGTTGCGACAAGCACGACCGACTTCGCCTGGCGTTTCCACGAGTTCAGAGTCTCGGATGCCGAGCTGTCACAGACGACGCCGTGGTCCGCCATAAGGGCTTCATTTCCAGCGAGCATGTCGACGTGGCCGGGCAGCGTGTCGACGCTGAATGTACCCTTCATTCCTTTTCCGGGTATCTCCTGGACGCGGCTGGCTTTTGCGCCTGACGAATTGCTGGAACCGCAGAAGGCGACTATGGCTTTGCTGATGGTGTGGCTGCTGTTTCCTTCCAGCTCTGCCAAGACATCCAGAATTGTCTGTCGTTCTAAACCACCGTCGGCAGATGTGTACTGGCTGTCTGTTATCATGGGTTCGCTGCCCTGCGTTAGGGTGCCTGTTTTGTCGAAAACGATGATGTCGAGGCCACTCGCTTCTTGGAACGCTTCTCCTCCGCCCTTGACGAGGATCCCGTGTTTCGCCGCCAGACCCCCGCCAACAAAGAGAGCCGTCGGGGCGGCAAGGCCGATGCCACAAGGACAGGCGATGATGAAGACGGCGATGGCAAACTGCAGGGACCAGAACGGCCAACCGCCAATCGCAACGTCGAGGTATTCTTCGGGTAAAGCCCCGGAGATGCCGAGACTCAGCCAGATCAACCACGTCGCGATGGCGATACAAGTCACGATGGGGACGAAATGGCTGGTGAGGGTGTCGGCCACCCGCTCGATTGGCGCACGACGCGCCTGGCCCTCTCGCACCGCTTTGATGATCTGGTCCAGCATCGACTCCCCGGAAGTGCCAGTGGTCCGTATCAGGAGGGGGCTGCCTTTGTTGACGGTGCCCGAATAGACGGGATCACCAAGAGCCTTGGGGACAAGTCTCGACTCTCCGGTGAGGCTGGATTCGTCGAACTCGCCTTCCCCTTGCAGAATGATGCCATCCCAGGGCGGGGAACCCCCATGCACGACCTTAACCACGTCACCAAAGTCGAGCATATCGACGGGGACGTTTTGAATCTGCTCGGGTCCCTCAGGGCCAGGGCCTGGGAGGACGAGGAGCGCCTCTTTCGGCCGAAGCTTGCTCAGCATGGATACCGCCTCGCCGGTCTTCGCCTTGCTGTATGCTTCAATAAAGCGGCCGATGAGCAGAAACATGGTGAGGAAGACGACCGAGTCGAAGTACGTGCCGTTCCCGCTCCCTGCCATCGTATCAGACAGGGTCGCGGCGATAGCCAGCTCAGCGATGGAGGAGACGTAGGCGATGGTGGTGCCCAGGGACATCAGCATGTCCATGCTGCCAAAGCGGTAGAAGCGGCGGAGAAGGGGCACCGGGCTGCTGCGCCCCCACAGGGAACGCAACTCCTTTATTGTGCGGCGGTGGAAGACGTCGGCCGCGAAGAAGTACACTGGCGTGGCCATGACGAACAGCGCCCACTCGGCCCGGGTGACGCCGTGGAGCTGCTCCATGAGATACTGCCGGCCGGGGTCGGCGGGGCGGACGAGGGCCATGAAAACGACGCCGATGATGAAGGTGGGCACAGCAACAACGACGGAGAGCAGGACGCGGTAGAGTATCCGCTTCCGGATGCGGGCGTGCATCTGGGCTGCGCGCTCCTCGACTGTGGGAGGATGAAAAACGGCCGGGCGGAAAGCCGGGTCGGCGGCCGAGATGGCGGACAGGATGGCCCTGATTGTAAACTCGGGCGAGCTGGGCGTGTACGAGACTGTGACGACGGGGCTCTCCAGCGTGGACGGCGTCTTGGTGGTCACGCGATCGCCGAAGCGAGCGAGCGCATCCGCGACGCGCCCGGGACAGTGCTGGCAGTACATTCCATCGATGCGAAGCGAGACGGTCCTGCGGCCGCCGTCCCGGGTCCTCTCGGCGCTCAGGTCGACAAGATCGCCGAGCTTCGCCGAGTAACCCGCGCTCTCGATGGCCCCGGCCACCTCCTTCAAATGGCCTTTGCCCTCGACGACGACTGTGGCGCTGTTGGTTACGAGGTTGACATCCACGCTCTTCGCCCAGGGAAAGCCGTCGAGGACTCTCGTGATCGTGCCGACGCAGGAGCTGCACGTCATGCCCTCGATGGAGAAGGAGGCTCTCCACAGGTCTGCCGCCGCGGCGCCGACGCCGCCCGCTGGAGCCGGCGTCAGTTCGTCGACCTGCTCCAGGCTTGCCGTGTAGCCGACGCCATCGATGATCCTGACCAGTTCCTCAGCGTCGTGCTCCCCGTCGAAGTCCACCGTGGCACTTTGGGTGAGCAGAGCGACATTGGCGGCTCTTACCCACTGCTTTTCCTCCAGTGACGCTGTGATTTTGCCGACGCAAGAGCTGCAGCTCATCCCCGTGATGGAGATGGTCGCCCGAAACATCGGGACCGGCTTCGAGGCCGAGTCGACGACCACCGAGAGGCCGTCGGCGGCATGCGTGTCGGCGGGCCCAAGGGGCAAAGGCTCCTGGCAGGCATCTAGAGGCCCGCCTTCCCGCTGCTGAGCGCGACATTGCTGGCAATGCTCCATGTGCCGCCTTCTCTTGGTCTCCTCACTGGTGTCTCTCCCGCCGGAGCGCCAGCCGCCCAGGGCTCGAGCGAGCCATGGGAACAGGAAGTCATCGTCGGGCACGCCGCGGGGGGCGCTGGGCGATGCTTCGCCCGGCGCAGGGTCCAGCGTTGCGGCATCTACTTCGTAGCCTGCCTCAGCGAGTGCGTTGGATATCGTGCGAGCGCTCAACGACGGCTTGTGCTCGACGGTGACGCTGTGCGAGACTATGGAGGTTTCGATAGAAACGGGTCGTGGTTTGAGGCGGAACAGGAAGCTTTCGACGAAGGATGCGCAGGTGGGACAGTGTAGATTAGAGACTAGTAGGGTGGTTCGCCGAAGCGAGAGTGAAGAAGATTTCGAACGTTTTGCCATCTTTTGCGGCAACATGTGTCTCTATGTTTGGAGGGCTGATGAGAGGAATGATGATCGGCAGAGCCATGAAGCGATTCCTTCCGATTATTATAAGGATGACAGCAAGCAAGATCGAGAAGATATCCGCAACAATCGAAAGGGACGGAATCGATGCGGGAGGCTGCTGTGAGATGGCGTTGCGCGAAAGTGGCGCACACCATCGCTGCCTCGGTTCCAAAGTGCGTGGTTTGTGCCGGCGATGCCAGTTGGGAGAGATATGCAGCCTCACACCCCAGCACCGCCCCTTCTCCGCACAAATGCCGCAGGTCCACCCTAGCCCTCCGCAACACGAGGCCGATCGTTTTGAGCTGTTTTTGCGGTTTCGACTCGGTGTCCCCCTGCTGACAAATGACGAGGTCCGGAGACGCGGTTTTGGAGAGATGCGGCCGCCCAGCTTGCGTCAGCCCGACGCGGAAATGCCTCGTGGTCCGGCGCTTGCTTGAATACCGAGCACCGTGGGACCGGTGCGGCCGTGGCTGCTCGGCTCGAGTCACCTGCCGACAGAGATATTAAAAAGTATCCAACGCTCGTCGGAAGACACAGTCGCAACACGCCAGCAGAGAGCCCCTCGAATATCCGACAAACAACATAAGTCAACCTGCCACGCAGCCTTCCCAATAAAGCCCCGACATCAAGGAAAAAAAAGTCTTTTCCAAGATGACCCGTTCCTACGAGTTCGATGTTCAGATGTCCTGCAGAGGTAAGAATAGCCCACGGCCCCTGTTAATTACGTCTGCTCCAGGCTGCTGCTGATGCGTGGATTGGCAGGCTGCGCCTCCGCTGTGGAAAAGGCTGTCGCAGCCGTCCCCGACGTTCAGACCGTCGATACCTCCGTCGAGAAGCAGAAAGTATGCGTCACTGCTGCGGGCGGTGTGACGTTCGACCAGGTCAAACTGGCCATCCAAGCCGCCGGGAAACGAGTTGCGGCTGGTAGGGTGATAGAGGCCGATGGGGTGATCGAGATGGACGTGGGAGAGGCGGCGAAGGCGAACTAGGCAGCTGGAGATAGCACGGAACAGCATCTAAAAAAAACGGTCAAGAGCCAACCTCTCAGGGGCCAGGCTTTACACAGCCTCTCGCCAGAGACAGATTTTCGTATTCGTTGTGTCGTCACTTGTCTGCATTTTGGCATACGCGCTGGATGCTGCCTATGTTGCATGCTCGGGTGGGTCATAAGGGGATTCCCATACTGCAACTGAACGGCCGGGGCAACTGTAGGATTTGTTTGATCGATGCGAACTGCATGGCGCCCCTCACTTGCGGTGTTTTTGCGTGTTCCAGGCAGCCCCGTCGCCACGCCCCTTGCAGGAGCGATCCAAACAAAGCGCCCCTTGCTCTGTCCTTCCCTTTTGAGTTGGGAGACGTCTGATTCTTCGCACCTTTTAAATTCACGGTTATCGTCACCCTCGCCTCTCGTTTGCAACTCCTCAGCGCTGGTCGCAGTTCATTCTCTCGCTCCTAGAATTAAGGTAGGCGCCCCCTAATAATCCATGCCCATTTTGTGGCTGCTGCCCTGCCTCCGTCCAGTGCGCCGCACCTTATTACAATCTGACATGCTCATCTTGGCAGATTTCGCCACCATGGATATGCCTGGTATGCAAGGCATGGCCAGCATGGCCGGCATGACTGGCATGAAGGGGACGGCGGCCATGACCATGACCACAGACCCGCCCTCCGTGCCCTCCGCTACCGTGCTCGCTGCCGCGACCAGCGCTTCCACTCCGGTCGTGGCGGCAATGCCAGCCAAGCCACACGAGGAGGCCGCCTCTTCAACTGGCGAAATGGGTTCGACGGCTCCCATGTCGGGCATGTCGGGCATGTCGGGCATGTCCAACGCCTTCCACTTTGGCGTCGGCGACACCCTCTGGTTCACGCCTCTGACACCAGCGAATGGCCAGGGCTATGCTGGGGCTATTGTTCTGCTCGTCCTCATGGCCATCTCCCTGCGTGCCCTGACTGCACAGCTGAGCATGGCAGAGAGGCGCTGGAGCAAGAAGCCACCCAGGTGTTGCAGAGACCAGGAAAACGACCCGAAGATGGAACAGACCCGAGACCAGGACGACGAATCTCCCTCCGGCTCCACATTCAGGATCAGCAAGGCCTTGTTCCAGCTCACGATTGTCGCGGTTGGGTACCTACTGTTAGTATTCACAACTTCCTGCTGCTCACGTCAACAAACCTGAGGCTAATTATTAATCCTCCCCTGCGCTCTGCCAGTATGCTTGCGGTCATGACCTTCAATGCTGGCTACC
The DNA here is from genome assembly GCA_000733355.1 of Falciphora oryzae. NCBI lineage: Eukaryota > Fungi > Ascomycota > Sordariomycetes > Magnaporthales > Magnaporthaceae > Falciphora > Falciphora oryzae. Next base: position 106,583 of record JNVV01000061.1, read on the forward strand.
TTCTTGGCGTTCTTCTCGGTGTCTTTCTGGGCGAGTTGGTTTTCGGTTGGTTCAAGCATTAGCCCATATCATCGAAGGGAATGCAGCAAAGGCGGGAGAGGCCGGCTTGGGTCCGCATTGAAAGCCAACGGTAAATTACCCTCTCCCCCTTTTTCTACTACGGGAGCTTCCGGCAGTGCCAGGGATTGCTCCACTCTTTAGCCTACTTTAGTCGCTCGTTTAAAATGTCAAAACCTAGTCGCTCGTTTACCGGCCGCGCCTTAGCTTCGAGATGCATGTTGCGGTGGTCTGCGTTTGCCTGGTATCCGCCAAGCCCTTTCTTGAAAGACACTTTCCGAAAGTTCTTGGGAGCTCTCGCGGGGCCAATCCGGTTCCGTACGGCGGTTCGGGATGACGGACAACACAGTCACTCCGCATGGATATCCGCTACCATCGCGAGACGGAGATGCGGTACCACTCGATAATATTCGTGGAGGTTTTCTGTCACTAAGTAATCCATTATGACTGTGATAGGGCCATAATGATCTCTGCCGGGCTATAGACCTGAGCCGTCAGCAAGGCTGCCAGGCCGACAGGGACCGGAGCCTGCGATGGCTACGGTTAAGCCATGCGCCACCTTGTCGTTTGGCACCCCACATTCGAAATCGGTGGGCAGGATGTCGCTCAACATCGCCAGCGCCTCCTCATCCGCGCCGTCGGAAATGGGGTACAGGCTGGTGGCGGCGTGGGGGATGCGGACATATTCCGCCTCCATCGATAACATTGCCCAGTATCCAGTGCCTTAGCCAACCTGCAAAACACGGGGTGGGAGGGGGCTTTCTTCCTCCTGCAACGGCATGGGTGGCCGTCCTCGTGCCCGAACTTCCTATGGTACCAGTCGAAATCGCCGTGTCCTGTGCGGGCGGCTATCGGCCGCTGCAGCTCGCTGCGGTGCAATTGTAAGGATGCCGGTGCAGGCCGTGGGGTTGGGGGAGGCCTATAGCCTTGTACCGGGCTGGTAGCTTGCCCTCGAACCAAGCGTTTCGGGCGTCCCGGGCCCGTTGGCGGGCGTCCCGGGCCCGTTGGCGGGCGAGATTGTTGGTGTTCGTCGCTAAATTGGTGGGTGTCAAGGATTTGTTGCAATTTGGCCCCGTGCACTCACAGCACCATGCCAAGAATTGGTAGGTACGAGGAAGCGGGGAGGTCCCCTGGGATTTTGATTGGACAGCTGAGGCGCCTTGCAAAATCAGTGAGGTAGCTGTGGAGCAAAGGCGTCTGTTGCACGCGGTGCAGGTTTTGATTAGTCAGGTGCACGGACGTGTTGGGCAGGACGCGGTGCAGGCAAAATTTGCGGAAAATCGGTCCAGGCGGACATCCCGCATCATCAGACAGACAGAAAAATAAAGGGAGTGTCTATCCAGCCCCTGCGTTTGGCTATTTGGCCCCAAGATAGTGGATCCACTGTGCGGATCATAATTAGATTCGACTTTTCATGTATTTCCCACCTAAATAATCCCTGCTCCCGAATCCCCGGATGTACCGATCAAAGCGCCACGGTCTATCGCCCAACTCCTCACCTCTCCAATTAAGATTTTCCCCCACAACAACGCATGCACAACAACAACAACCCTCCGCACCGCCTTTTTGAAGCTATTCCCACGCACCCACGCACGCCAACAACGCTATCGCCATGGAGTTCCCTGCCACTTACGCGACCGCCGACGAGGCCACGGCCGCCCTAAAAAGCCAGGCGCACGCTGCAGGCTACGAGATAATCCTCCGGGACAAGTACGTCGGCGCCGACGGCGTCGTTTCTCGCGTTCGATTCCGGTGCGGGAGAGGCCGTTCCGTGGCCTCCTCGGCCCTGCCCGCCACCCACAAGAATAAACGTCGGCGGACGGCGACCAAGATGACAGGCTGCCTCTTCCGCACGAGTATCAAGCGCTTGAATACGGGCAAATGGGTCGTCGAGCCTCCGAGCGGAGATCACAACCATGATCTTGCCGATTCTCCAGCCTCGTTTTCTGCCTACCGGCGAGGCAATCTCGAAGAGCATAAGCAACGGATACTGCCTCTTTGGAGGGCCGGCGCGCGCCCTAGAGCGATTATCGCGGCCTTGGAGGAGGAGGCAGAGGAGACAGGCCGGCCCGTTGCCTTTACCTATAAGGATCTCGTCAACTGCCTGCAGATCTATCGGCGAGAGGAGCTTAAAGGCAGAACCCCAATTGCGTGGCTTTACGACGTAATCCCCTTTTCTCCCTTTGCCATCGCTTTCCCTATTAAAATATATGCTAACCTATATATCCCAATAGCAATTAGATGATCCCGCCAACTACTTTTATCGAGATCTCCGCGACGAACAAGGCCGCGTTCTGTGCCTCTTTATCGCGCCCAAATCGGCCCTCCCTCTCTATCGATCCGCCCCCAACCTCCTCGCTCTCGATTGCACCTACAAAACGAACCGATTCAACCTTCCCCTGCTTAACATTTGCGGTATTTTGCCCTATAAACGAAGCTTCTCTCTGGCTGCGGCGTTCGTCAACGCGGAGAAGGAAGAACAATATCGTTGGGCACTCCGGGTGCTGGGAGAGTATCTGCAAGAGGAGGACCTACCGCACCCAAAACTCGTGATCACGGATCGAGAGTTGGCCCTAATTAACGCCCTCAAACGCGACGCCGGCTTCTGTTTAGTGCCACGTATCCTTTGCCGTTGGCACGTCAACATGAACGTGCTCGCCAAGACCAAGCGCTTTTTCCCGCCCGCCCAAAGGCAGGCTGACGGCTCGATCGAGCGGCACCTTCGTTTTCAGTCGTTTTTGCAGGCGTGGAACGATCTTTTGGCCTCACCTACGGAAGCGGTTTACGAAAAGCGCTTGAGAGATTTCCAAAGGCCCGGCAAATACGCGGAGGGCGCTGTGCTTTATACCGTAAGCACGTGGCTTGATCCTTATAAGGAACAACTCGTGGGCGCTTGGGTTAACGCCCTACGGCACTACGGATACCGCACAACCTCGATCGTTGAGTCCCTTTACGCCGGCATGAAGACCTTTATCAATAAGGCCGGCGGCGACCTGGCAACGGTCTATAAAAGGCTGCGCCTCTATTGGAGGACCCAGGCGAGTACTGTCGAGTTATTGCGAGCAACCCAGTCTAATAAGATGCCGTTTGGCTATGAAATAGTGCTATTTTCTACGGTGAGGACTCTCCTCGTGCACCAAGCCCTCCGCCTCGTCAAGACAGAAAAGTCGGCGATCCCCGATCAGCCTCGCAGTGACCGGTGGGATCTGCCACCGCCTACGCCGGGCAACGGCCCATGCGATTGCACGATCACGGCAACCCACGGCCTGCCCTGCCGCCACGTTGTTTTCCGCCACTTGCAGGAAGATCTGCCGTTGGAGATCACCCAGTTCGATCCTTTTTAGTGGTGGCACCCTCATGAGGGACAGGGAGCCAACGAGGCAAGCCCTGCTTCCTCTGACGACGAAGGACATCTATCGCCACCTCCGCCACCGCTTGGACCTATAGATCCGTTGGTTATCCGGAACAAGGGCAGGCCCAAGGGCTCGATCGCAACAGGGCCGGGGGCCAACTCAACAAGGCGGTTGCCAAGTGCCCACGAGATTGCGGGCTTCGAGGAGGCCCGGGATGCTTTGCCGCCCTCAACGGCCCCCTTTGCAGTAGGCAGGGCCCTTGTTAGCAGGGGATCTTCCCTGGCACGCAACGAGGCCCCCACGTCGTCTGCCCCTGAACTGGGCCTGCTCAAACCCGGGCCCGAGTTACGCCCTGCTAATTTGGCAGGGCGCGCCTCCGCCGTTGACCTGATAAGGTTAAGCCGACCCCTAGCCTTAGAGGATCTCTCCCACCCCCTCGATCTCTACGAACCAGGCACGGCCGCACCACGGCGCTCAGCACGCCTTTTTGCCCGCCTCGCCGACGAGGTTGACGATGAGGTACTTGAGGCCGCGTTTTCGCAAATGACGCTTTCAGATGATGAATATGACGATATTCCGGTGATAAACGAGGGGGATTTTGACCGTATAGTTGAAGAGGCGCTTTTACAGGCTAAATTGGGCGCTTAGGAGACCCAGGAATGCATTGTTGTTGAAGCCTTTTAGAAGATGACTTTGAGCATAAAAAGATTATTACGGCTTTTTTTATGGTGTTGAGCTTTTTTGATTTTTTACGATCCATAGGGCTGATATGAAATACCTCCAGATCTTTCGCTATTAGGTGGAGATTTGGCAGAGGTACCGAATCCGTGTGTGGTGGCACTGTGGACCCGCAATCTTGGGGCCAAATAGCCAAACGCAGGGGCTGGATAGACAGCCCCAAAATAAATCAATCCAATCAGATCAATTCATTATCGTTACGCTGTGCAACAGCGTCGCAGCCCAGCTCGACATCAGTCTTGACAGAAGGCTGCACCGCCTCTGAATTTGGGGCGCCCCCTGTGGGGATCAATGATGGTGGCCACATGCATCTCGACCGACCGCCAGCAGAACCCGACACGCCGTGAATGAATGGCCGCCATCCAAACAAGTGACCCTTACCCGATAGCTTCTACTGGCGATTCTTTGAGGCGGCAGGGCAGAGGCGGGGATGCCGATCTGGGCCCGGCGGCGGCATTGGCCGACCAGTGGGCGCATGGTGCCGGCAAACGTGATTCCTTGATCGGTGTCTTCTGTCTGTCTCTCCGTCGCGAAGGATTTCCTGTCGAACTTCAGATCTAGATTGTGCACGGGCCTTTCCCCGCCTTCATCATCGTCCAGGCGGCGTTTTTTCGCGCGTCTTTGCGTTGTTTGGCTTGCACCTTGGCCACGCAATATCGGTAGTGGCCGCGTGGTTTCGAGAATCGGTTGACTCGGGTTCATGGATGACTGTTTAGGAATAATTTTGGCGATCTCACGATGTTGTGGACGACTGAATTGATTGCCAACCGCGAGGTAAACTGTTCATTTATGAAATACTTCAAGCCCTGGCCCCTCAATCCTTCCCCTTTTTTTTACTCTCTTTTTCGTTCATTTCGTCCTGGCTCGGACAGCCGTATTCTATCTAATTGCAAAATTACTGACAGACAAGCACGCCCGTTTCAGCGTCTCACTCTTCGGCCCTGGCAGCAAGCGCAGCCACGACACCACCATCCTTCAGCACGACCTGCACCAACTTAACGACCGCCTTCAGGTTTTCGGGATAGAGAGCGCCTTTCGAAAACACGCCAAACATGCCTTCCTCCTTGAGCGGCTGCGGTGCCTTGTTTCGAATTTCGACGGGAAGCCCCTCGCGAAGCTTGTTGTACATGGTACACGGCTTCTCTTCCTCTTCCGCACGTTCATTGGGAGAGAGATTCATCCTCCGACACATCTCCTCGCGCACGGTGCGGATAACGTCAAGCAGGATCTTGGCGTCCAGCGCCGCCCCCTTGCCCTTGCCCTTAACCTCACGCACGAGGATCAGGGCGTTTCTGGCCGTGGCCAGCTGGATTAGCTGTTCGGAAGGGGCACCGCGTGCGCGTGCGGTCTGGATCAGCGTATCAATGTAGCTGATGAGACTGGTAGGGTCGTGGAGCAGCGCCGTACTCGTGAGCTCTTCGCTCAGCTTGGCCAGGTAGAGGATGTCATTTCGCAGACCCTCTTGGAGGTCGAGGTAGATGTCCATAGTGGTGATGAGGGCGCCCTCGAGCGTATTATTATTCGAATTCCAGCGCTTAATCAAGTCTTCGGGCACCACCCATCTGGAATGCTTTTCGGTGGTGATAATAAATTTGGCGTTTTTGTGCTTGTGCCATTCGCAGTGTCCTGGGCATTCGTCGCATTTGCCGTTCGTCATGGCACTGCATCTGGACTTATCTTCGTCGTTACCGAATGCGCAGATCTCGTGGCACGTAAAGTTGCACGTAATGCAGAGCGTAGTCGCCTCGCCTTCTGGTAAGGGCTTCTGGACCGCCCTATCCTCGATCACCTCGATCTTTTCGCCAGGGGCGGCTCCGACGGCGTTGGCGATGGCGCCAAGGGAAAGAATAAGGTTCTGGGCGCCGTTGGCGGTGCGGAGGACCTTCTTCTCGGCGAGCTCGCATTTTTGCTCGAGCCGGATCCGGTTTTGAGTTACTTCGGCGCTGTTTTTCGTCGATACGGCCGGCAAGCGCAGAAGCATCTGCATGATTTGGTATTGGCCCCTGACCGATTGGAGCCAACCCTCGCGGACCATAATATCGTTTTGGCCGATATCCAGTTCGACGGTAAATGCACCATTGTTTACGAAAACCTCGCCGTTATTAACCGGCCATCCGAGCTTGGTTAAAGCGGCGCGGGCGAGCGGGGTTCCGGCGTCGCTAAAGGTGTAAATGGTACGCAAACAGCTGCGGATATTTTTGGCGAAAAGTGAAAAGACGTATGTTGATACGGGGCTGAGGAGCGTAGTGCGCGCCTCGTTGGCGCGGCAGGTGAAGATGATGGAGTTAACGTGGTTAACCGTTTTGAAAAATTCGGACATGGCCGCTGTAACGAAAGCGTCGCGCTCAATGCCCCGAGAGTCGCCGTAGCCGGGTGTGTCGACGACGAGCAGCGTTTTGCCCTGGAAAATGGGCGAAAGCGGTCGGATGCGGAAGCAGGTGACCATTTGCGTTACCGACCCGGACTGCTGGGCACCGCGGTCGTCAATGACCAGGATGCGCGCCGGGTCGTCGACTTCGCCACCGAGCAGGTACGAAATAAAAGCGTTGATCTCGGTGCTCTTGCCGTGGCCGCTGGAGCCCGCAAACACGACCACCACGGTTTTATTTGGGTCTTCAACGGGCGCAGCTTTAACTTCGGGTTTGAAATCGACGGCGACGTCGACGATACGGACGGCGACTTCCTTTAGGAACCGTTTATCCATGCTGTAACTCCGGGCTACTTCGGTAAGACCCAGAAAGAGTGTCTTTTTGCCGCTACCACTGCCGGGAGCGTGCAGGTCCCATGGCTTCAGGTTCTTCTCAGTACGCACTTTCGAAAGCGTGCCCTTGTTTTTGCTGAAGAAATCGATCATCTCGGAAGCCACCGATGGCAGTTTGGCCGTGCGGCCCACGACAGTGGTGCTCCATGCCGACGCTCCTACGATTGTTTGGACGCTAAGTGCCACTTCGTAGTCGCAATCGTCCGACAGCGAGTCAAGTACTACCTTTGTTTCGGAAGCGGCGCGGTTGATTTCGGTGGTGTGCTCGATTTCGTTTGCCCGAGGGAACGCGCCGTCCTTCGAGGGGTTAAGTCGGCGGCGGTATTTGATGGTAAAGCCTGTCGTCGGCACGGCCAGCTCCTCGAGTTTCTCGCGCTCCTGAAGCCAAGTCACAGTGATTGTTTGGTTACGGACGGTCAGCTTTGGGCCCGTGGGAGCCTTGGGGAGCAATCCGGTAACGATAAGAAATTTGCCCTTGTTGTCCAGCACGATATCCCCGATGCTGGTTTTGGTTTTCGTTTTTTTTCCCGGACGAAATGCCTTGTCGATATTCGCCACTCCGAAAGCGACGGTGGCGCCTGGAGCTGCCAACAAGCGCTGCTGGCATAGAGCCGCGCAAGATTGCTTTACTGTGATGACGGTTTGTTGGTCTTCAAACCACTCTTCTTCCTCGCCGCCCGAGTCGTCGTTTTCAGCGTCGTCCTCCTCGCTCTCAGCAGCGCCAGCACCAGTCTTCGAAGACCAGGACTCGATGCTCGCTTGGAGTGGGTGCTTGTCACGCCCAATCGAGGGACCTCCGAACGATAACAGCAGTCTTGGCGCTCCGCCGGTCATCGGCCGCGGCGCAGGCAGGCCGAGGTGATTTTCGAAGTTGCACTCTAGCAGCTTAGCGACCGATGCGCGAAGAATACTAGCTTCGGTGTGCTTCCTGACGACAAAATCTTCGGCAAACGTGGTACACTGCTCGAAGAGGGCGACAGCCGCTAGGAGTTCGGTGCTCTTGGCATCCTCATCCGTCCTGCCACCTTGCAGTTCGGGCAGAAGGCGGGCGGCGTTCTCTCTAATCTCGGCCTCAGCTGCAGAAAAGGCAGCCTGGAGGTTCAAAATCTGACGCTTTATCGCAGGGAACTGCTTTTGGAACACGTCTTGCTCCACCAGGCTCCTCAGCTTGAGGCCTGCCGTGGTGCCGGCCTCGAGTGCTGCAGCCGCTTTGGTGTCTAGGTGGGCGTGGTGGCTTTTTAACGGCGTCCTTGAAGAAGCGGCGCCGTGACTGTCGCCTTGTTCGTCAACGCCCATTCCGGCACCCGGTCGCGATTGCGCAGTCTGCGCAGCCTTCTTCTGGTGGTTTGGCGACAATATATTGGATGAAGCTGTACCGTGGCCGCCGCCATGATCGTCAACGCCGACGCCCATAGCTTTTAGAAAAGCGGTGCCGTAACCGCCACTTTGCTTGTCGGCATCGCCGCTGCTGCGTAACCATAGGGTCGGAAAAGCGGTACCCTGGCCGCCGCCATGACCGTTAACACCGACGCCTAGAGCTTTTAGAATAGCGGTGCCGTAACCGCCACTTTGCTTGTCGGCACCGCCGCCGCGGCGTAACCCCAGGGTCGAAAAAACGGTGCCGTAGTCGCCGTTTTGCTTGTCAGCGTCGACGCCGGAAACCCCCTGGTGGCTTTTCAAGGAAGGGGTTGAAAACGCGGTGGCATTACGGCCACCACCTCGCGCGCTAGGGTTGGGCCCTGAATCCGGTTGTCGTTGTGCAGCTTCTCGGTGGCTCTCCTCCGGTGCAGTTGAAGAAGCGGTGCCGTTACCGCCGCCGCCGCCTCGCGCGTAGGGGTCGGCTCCGGAGTTTAACGGCTGTCGCGCAACTCTTTCGTAGCCTCCCTTCGATGTAGCTGGAAAAACGTTGCCGTTGCTGCCGCTTCGCGCGTTGGTACCAGCCCCTGAGGTTAGCGGCGAGGGAGCCGAAGACGCGATGCCGTTGCCGCCGCCGCCTCGCGCGTGAAGGTCAGCTCCGGGGTTGAACGGCGAAGTAGTTGAAGAAGCGGAGCCTTTGCTGCCGCCACCTTGTGCGCTGGGATCAGTTCCAGAGTCCGGTGGCAGTCGAATACCCTGTTCGACTCGTTCGACTGTGTAGCCGCCGCGAGCAGGTGAGTACCTATCCAGCGTATGCCAGAGTTTAGACCTTAGTTACATACCTGCACCAAGAACCTCTCCGATCCTCTTTTCTGCCTCAACCTGGCTGGGCACGATCTGGCACAAAAGGTCCTTCGCATACGCTGCCGCCATCATAGCGGCAAAGCCTTGCCATTCCTTATTCTTGTGCGTGTCCGAATAGTCGCAGATGCCCCGGATGACGAGGCAAGGGAAGTTGTTCATCAGGCCGGCCGCTTCCATCTCGAAACAAAGGACACGCTTTTCCGATACCATCTCGTCACGAATTACGGCGTCTTTCATCAGCTGGTTGGCGCTGGCGATCAATCCGTAGTGGATAACGGCGAAGTCTTCCCCATCCTCCGGCTCTTCCCGTTCTGGCCGGGGGACCAAATATCTCGGAACATCGCCGCAGAGAGCCTGGCAACTCATACCATCGTTTGTATGTACAAACTTGGGCATATACAGCCTGTCACTCGTGGGAGGTGGACGGGAGTATTTCGCAAGCATTTCTCGCCTTTTCCCTTTTAACAGCTCGGCGATTAGGGATTCGTACCGATGGCCGTCGGCTTCGTGTTGGGCTTTCAAGTCGCCCACTGCCGTCCGGAGAGCCGCTGGCGGCTTGTCCAGATGCCCTGTGGGGGCAAAACGCCGATTCTGAATCGATTTTCCAAAGTCGTACTGGAACACGCCGCCTTCACCATTGCCGGGACTGCTGACCACAATATCCCCGAGACGCATGTTGTTCTCTTTGCTCGGCGCGCCGCCTCCGATGCCAACCATCAAGCCGAAGCGGATGTTGGGGAAACTGCGCAGCATATTTGTGGCCACGACGGCCGCCATCGTGGTTCCGTACTCTCCTTCGGGCAGGCAGGCCATGACGACGTAGTGACGCCCGATCTTGCCCAAGCTGTAAGAATTGGTGTCGTGCGGGGCGAGCATCTCAGGGCGGCAGGGCTTTGTGTCAAGGAAAAGCTTGGCAGCGACGAGCTCGGTAGGAATAGCCGAGATCCAGCCGACGGTATAAATGTTGTTGGAGTCCGACATGGTGGGCAGTCGATGGTAGAAAAGAGTATGCGCAGGAAAGATATGCAAAAAAAAAGGTAGTGGATGAGGCTTCGCAGGCAACGGGAGGATGAGCAAGAAAGATGGAAAGATATGCAGGCAAGCTGAGGCAAGGCAGAAGTAGGGCTGGCTGTCTGGGTTGGGAAAGGAGTTTGCACATATGCAGGGAGGAGAGTCTCTTTATATGCAAACTCCTGCCCCTTCAGCTTTCCTTTTTTGGGCGCTGGCATCGACTAATCCTCCAGGAGTTGCGCTCAACTATAGAGGAGTCCTGCTTCATTCTGTAGAAATGACCCTGACATGTGCGTTTTGCCAATCGCATGCCATAGAACCCCCAGCCTGCTGCAGGCCATTGGATGGCTGGATGGGACAAGCCCTCCATGCCACCCCGGCAAACTCGTGTGGATGGGGGGCAACTCGAGGGAGGAACTGAGGTCGGGCCTCCGGCTCAGTAGCCAGGTCGGGCGCGCTCGACCTAGTTGGTGAAGAGCATTTGAACACGTCGACGGCCGGTCGTGGTCTGGACGGAAGTCCATGTCCGCATGACACGGGAAGGGCAGGTCGGGCGCGCGCCCGACCCTAGATAGTTGGCGAAAAGCATTTGAACACGTCGGCGGCCGGCCGTGGTCTGGGCGGAAGTCCATGTCCGCATGACACAGGAAGGGCAGGTCGGGCGCGCGCCCGACCCTAGATGGCGGAAAGCATCGGAACACGTCGACGGCCGGCCGTGATGCAGCTCGTCGGGCAGGAGTCAACAGCCGCCTCCTCGCCCGACCATGCCGTACCCCGCGATGGAGTGGTCGTGCGGGGTCCGGGGCGACAGGAGGGCCCAGCGCGTGCTCCAGATCGGGCAGGAAGCAGACCCCCTTTCCGACTGCACGAGGGCGTTGGGCCGAGCCGGGCAAAATACCCAGCGTGCATAGGGAGAACGAAAGGCCCGTAAGCCTGTCGCCTGTTGCGCGCGGTTCTCCTGGTTGATGCAGACGTGGTCCATCCACAGGAAGCCGCCGCCCTCCTTCCGATCCGAGCGCCGTAATCACGAAAAAAGTTACAACGAATCGTTGGGTCTCTCCCCGACGTTAAGAGGCTTGCCCTCCCGGCCCCGGCCTTGATCCAATCCTTTCCGTCATCGGAGGGGTCGTCGCGAATTGTCTCGGGTTGGGCGGTCTGCGGTTGGGCATCATCCCGTCCGATCCCTCGGCACGCCTCTGCCTACGCGGGGAAATCCGGTGACGATGCTCTCGTTTTCTCCTCGGGTGTTACCGGCTCCTCTAATATTGCTCGTGGAATCTGTATGGCTTTGTTCCTCACTGAAAGCACAGCCTTCGTCAGTCCAGGCGATGCTGTCATTGCGCGGGAGAAAGTCCGTGGAGCGCTTTACGCCGGGAGATTCGCCGCCCAGATCTCCTACGCGGGCGGAAGGCCAACCGAGCTTAAGCAACTCGCGCCGCTTATCCTTGGTCGCCTACTGTTACAGCCGCAAATCGTGCAAATTGGCCATCTTTTAAACACGTGTATCGCATACGTTTTAACGCTTTGGAAGACCGCAGGAATTTGCTATGCGCGATCGAAGACCAAACTGAGACAGTTCGCCCAAGATCCGGACACGACATAAAGCTGGATGACCTGCTTACCTGTGGCGGCATTGGGAGTCAAGCTAGGGATAAGGGAGAAACCCCACATCATGAGCAAAAGACCTCCTATACAGCCCGTTTCAGTTTATGTACCTTTTCCTACATCAGCTGCCCAGAAAACGGACGCTTCTGCCAACCCCCGCCCCCCGGCAGCACGCTGTCAGGTCGCAGCTACGGTGCTATTGAGCTAACTTCTACGACTAGGGCTAGCCTACCAGGCACTCAGCCAGTGCCCGTGCAACCTCTCTCATTCTCGCCGCCAGCCGCGTGCTGGACCCTGTTGTTGTTGAAGCAGCGACCTCCGACCCAGATTGGAGTATTAAAGCTGTGTAGCGGAAGAGGCTCCGAGGTTAGTGTCAGCGGCTGTGTGGCCAGGGCGGGAAGGGGAGCGAGTAGGGAGCCTAGTCAGCTGAACAAACATACGTTGCCGTCCACTCAAAGCCGTACCGGTCGGGCCCGTCGTGGTACCAAAACTTCCAGTTGGTCGGTGTCGAGCCGATGCAGCGCCCGACTTCCCTCTTGAGCGCCTCGCCGTTGTCTGAGGTGAGCCAGCCGGCGCCGTTCATATAGAAGCTGCTGAGGACGAGCTTGTACTAGCTGTCGCAGTCGCCGTGCTTGCGCTGCACGGGCGGCATCGGCCGGTTCTTGCGTGTCGGGTCGATGCGGTACGTGACCTCGCCCTTCTTGTACAGGCCGCCAAACTTCCAGTTCATCGGGTTGCTCGAGTCGCCGTTGTCGCAGCTGCCAATGAGGCGCTCCATCGCGGCTCCGCAGTCGGCCTTTCTGAAATCGGCCGCCTTGGGGGACAGCTGGACGCTAAATCTGTGCTCGTCCAGCGTGCCAGTGTTATACGTGTACGAGAAACCCCAGCCAACCGTGTGTTCGGGCTGCTCAACCCGCCCGCAGAAGTCCTTGTAGTTCTCCATTACGCGGTCCGGATGCGCGTACGTGTTCCCGCCTTCCTTGGACCAGCACTTGAACTGGTCGACGTCGGATGGCGCTTTGCAGGACCCGTCCTGGCCCAGCACCTCTGCTCGGAGCCGGATCATGCGCTCCAGCGCGAATGCCGCTATGGTCTGGTGGCCGAGCTCGTTGGGGTGGAAGTTCTTGCCAAACGTGTCTGGCAGGCCCAGGCCCAGCGTCGGGTCGAAGCTGCCGTCACCCGGGCAGTCCGGGGGCGCGGGCGCACGCGGGTCTAGGCGGTGCAGCGCCTCCGCCCGCGGGCTGACCGATTTCCAGAGTAGCGACTCGTGCATCGTCCGCCCCATTTCCTCCGCCTCCCTCAGCTCCTTCTCGACCCCCTCCTCAGCCAAGTCGAAAGGCTCTGCGGTGGTATTGTGTCGCTTCGCAAACGCGGCTTTGGATTTGACTGAGGTGTCCGGCTTGAAGAATTGCAAGTCAGGCTGGTTTTGCGGATCGGGGTATTTCCCCGAGCCCTTGGGGTCGCAGAACTGGCCTCTGACACCCTTGTACACCCATGGGTCCCAGTTTGCGAACCTACGGTGGTCAGCCGGGAGCGGGAAGAGCCGGCCGGAGACCCATCTTTGAAGTCTGAACTCACCCAAGCTTGCACTTGATGTTTCCGTTCTGTTTAACGTCCTCAATAACCTCGATGGCATCGTTGATGCTCACCACGAGCGCATTGTACTTCTTTCGGTAGTCAAGCGTCAAGGGAATAGGCTCTTTGCCAATGTGTTGGGGCAAGACTCGGGTCCAGGGCCAATGCTCGTTTTTGGTGCACGTATCCTGTCCAGTCAAGTTAGCCCAGCGGCCGACGCAGGGTGACTACGAAGATAGCAATAGCACTCACCGCTTCGTCCGTGTTGAAGAATTGGGCGTATCCGTTGTACACGACAATACCGTCCTTCCGCACCTTGTCGTTAAGCGCTAGCAGAATCTGCTTTAGGTTTGGCTTTAGGATCGTCTTCACGTTGTCTGCGGCCTTATCCATAATCGCCGTGCATGCCGCCTGTCCTTCGGCCCAAGATGACGGCATCAAAACATCAAAAACATACAACACCGAGGATTCCCCAGTGGTCACCCACCTGAGTACTAGTTCGGCCCTCACTGGTTTGACTAGGGGAGAGCGGACGGGATCCCGTATATTCCAGTGGGTATGGTCGTATGTGTCGGTTTGGTGATGCAGCTGCTCTGAAGTAGTCGAGGAGCTCAGCTTACCTGGGTGAGATCCAGGGAATAAATATGTCGCGATGGTGGGGGATCCGAACTAGCCGTGCCGTGGCGGGAGCGAGTGCTTTTTATCAAAACGAAACACTGCCCCTCCCGGGTGTGACGTGCCGCTTCTGTGGGACGAGACGGACGGGGGAGGACGGGAAGAAAATGCAGTTTACATCATCGTCCACGCCATCGTATTTCGATCTTCGGCGTCACCGTCGTACCTGAACCGGGAAAAATGGCGGGGCATTAGAAACAAGTGGCCGTGCTAAGGTATTTACCAAAGAAAAGAGCTGGATGCTTGGAATCATACTCACGGCAAGAAAATACACTTTTGGATCATTCCAGCCTGTATTGCGCGTCGGTTTTGCCCTGTTAGCAATAAGATACCCAGAAGCATAGAAAAAGCGCCGTTTCCGGATGCCGATGTTACAGAGGCAAACCTACCAAGCAGAGGTCGTTTCCTCCGGCCGTCATAATGACAAGGTCCAGGTCGGAGTCGATCTCGTCCGTAACCTGCTTGTAAATACCCTCAGACCGGTCACCGCTACAGGCCGCGTACTGAAACTTTTCGACTGCGGGGCCGAACGCATCGTTGAGCACAATAGGGTAGGCCTCGTCGTAGCGCGAGCACTTCCAGCTGTTGAACCTGTGGAACATTGAGCCCAGCTGGCTGCCGGCTCCGATGCCAGCGGTGAAGCTGTCGCCGATGGCCGCCCACTTTTTGATCCACCTGAAGTCGGCCGGGTCTGTGTCCCGGCGGTATATGAGCGGGGAGGCTGAGGCGGGCGACGTTCCATTGTCCGTCCCTGGCGGCGACGAGCCAACGGGGAGGACATGGGCGCTCCCGACGGAGGCCAGAAGCTGAAGACACAAGGCCCAGGACAGCATCGTGAGACTTGGTGCTTGACGGCCAGGCCACAGGGAGAGAGAATACAGAATGAGGCAGTAAGGAATGATCGCGCTTCCAGGCCGGCTCGGTGCGGCCGGTCGCGGGTATTGATCGAATTAATGGCTCGTCTTTCCACCAAGGCATAGATATGCGACGTGCCCCAGGTCGGGCTAAAACCCTGGGCCATGGCGAGGGTGCCCGTGACTGACTCCTCTAGTAATGCGATATCTCGGGTTTGAGGCGCCTCCTCCTGGACTTTTCCAGGTCTCGACGTTCGGAGTGGAACGCTTCATTGTGGTCTTTGGTCTGTCGCCGATACAATGCCTAGTAGGTAGTCCCGGCCGCATCGCGAGGTAATATCAACGTCCGACCCTGAAAGTCCGAGCAGCCCGCAACGTGTCATGCAGCAGGTACTACCACACTGTATCCTCCGTTTACATTTGGTGGGTTGTACCGACATCCGCTTACCTCTGAGCATCCCTTCCATGCAGTCACCAACCACGTGCTCCCACAATGTCAGGTGCTTGCCTCCCGCAGGAATGGCACTACTCTCAAGCCGCATTATCCTGCCCGCTAGCCGGATGGGTCGACGGAACACGGTCAAGCCGAGGCTTTCTTGGCCCTCGGAATCATCTTGATGCTCGGTCTCTCGGGAATATGGAGAGCATGGGGGTCGGGGTAGGTAACGCTGACTGCCTGCGGCGAACACGCTCCACTTACATAGACATTACCTAATGGGGGGTCCCGAAGGGTAGTGAGTTAGCTGGTCGGAACTCCCTTCGTCTCGCGTTCAACAGCTCGAGGGGCCGTCTTCAACTTCAAGTCGACCTTGGGGGAGCCCTCGAGTCTTCTCTGCTGATGAGTTGCGTATCAGCTGTCTAGTCGTCCCAACAGCCGCTCTATCTGCGGATTCCATCAAGACAAGACCTCTCCGCCGACACACATTGCTACTAGTATCACACTAACGCGTGGGCCTCCAACGCGCGGATCTCGAGCGAGAACACCGTCCATCATGACTGTCCTGGCCACGGCTGTCGTGGTGCTTCAAGGGCTCGTCCCCCTCGTCGCGGCCCAGGCCTTGGCAGCACCACCGGGCCCGATCTTCTCTCATACCACCAAGATTTGCAACAAGTGGTACCTGGCAAAAAAGGGAGATGACTGTTCCAACGCCCTATCGGCGGGCGGCATCCAGATGAAGGACTTCCTGGACTGGAATCCCGACGTTTCCGCCGACTGCGGTCAGAACTCCTGGCCGGGCAACGCCTACTGCATCGGCGTCGCGTCGACGTGGCCCAAAATGGCGTCCGACTGCGACGCCTACCACGTTGTCATGCCCAACTCTGGCGACTCGTGCTGGTCCATCACTCAAAAGTACGGCATCAGCCTGGATGACTTCTTCCGCTGGAACCCGGACGTGGCCACCGACTGCGGAAACAACTTCTGGCCAAACTACGCGTATTGCGTTGGTCTCAAAAAGGCCCCGGCGCCGTCAACGACACGCGCAACTGCCACAACGACGGCGCGCCCATCAACCTCTGACCCGACCTCCATGCCCACCGGGCCTTACTCGCCCTGCACCCAGTCTTGCCCTGGAATATCACAACCCCCACCATCGGCACCGCGTTTCCTCCCCGTGAAACACAGCCCGGGCAACCCAGCTACTGCATCGATTGGCATTTGGTGACCGCCGTGGACTCGTGCAAGTCCATTGTAGGCCGCTACTACGGCTCCCTCAGCATGGACGACCTGCTGGAATCCCGCTCTGCTGGACGAATGTAGCGGCCTGCAGCTCTACTACTGGGTTTGCATCCGCGTGCAGACCCAATCGTCGCTCACCCTTACCTACGCGGATCCGACCAGGCCCGTCCAGATCCCGCCGCTCGGCCCCAGCCACGTGCCAGAGACCCTAACGCCCCTGGACCCGGTATTCTCACCGACCCCGACGCAGGGCCCGCTGCCTGCCGACTGCAAAAACTACTACCTGTCGCAGAAGGGCGACCGGTGCGACAACGCGATCCAGTATATGCAAGGCCTCACAAGGGAGCGCTTCTTTGAACTTAACCCGTACCTCAACGGCAATTGCGACGGCCTTTGGGTCGGGTACTACTACTGCGTCTACGCGGGCGGTCAGGGCGCCGGCGACCTGCCGGACCCTCCGACCGTCACCACCAAGCCCAGTAACGCAGCGTTCGGCGGGGCATCCAACTGCCAGCGCTGGTACGAAACGTCGGGCGGCGATACGTGCGACCTAGTCGTCGCCATTTTTGGGCGCTTCAACCTGGCTAGCTTCATCTCCTGGAACCCCTCGGTCCTGCCCGACCGCTCCGGCATCAAGGACGACCTCTACTACTGCGTCGCCGTGCCCGGCACGCCCAGCAGCCGCACGGACCCGCTCCCCTCCACCACCTCCGACGAGAGCCCCAGTCCCAGCACCACCGCAGGCACCGGCCACGACGACGAACCCTCCCGCGGCCGTCAGCACGCCACGGCCCATCCAGGACGGCATGGCCTCTGGCTGTCGGAGGTTCTACTTTGTCATCAAGGGCGACGGGTGCTGGGCGATCTCAAACGACGCGGGCATCAACCTAAGGTAAGAATCCTATCTCCCTTCCCTCCGCGCCAAAAAAAAAAAAAAAAAGCCACCCAGTCCACGGACAAGAACAGACAAGAAAACGAGACATTCCTTGCTAATCACAAGACCACAAACAATAGCGACTTTTACGCCTGGAATCCGGCCGTTAAGGACGACTGCAGCGGGCTACAGTACGGCTACTACGTGTGCATTGGCGTCGCCGGGCCCGCGACCACCATCTCGGGCGGGAAACCGGTGCCGACCAAATAGAATCTGGGTTCGGCGTCGTGTTTTCTTTCGTCGGAGCAGCCTGCGAGGAGAATTGATCGTAGATACACTCGTGTGCTTTGGTCCCCGCTACCAGTGTGGGCTTTCTCCCCCCCCCCCCCCCCCCCCTTTTTTTTTGCTCCCTTTTTTGCTCCCTTTTGTGCTCCCTTTTTCGTTCATTTCGTCCTGGTTCGGACAGCCGTATTCTGTCTAATTGCGAAATCACTGACAGACAAGCATGCTCGTTTCAGCGTCTCACTCTTCGGCCCTGATGGAGCACGCCGGCTTCGGATATGACTTCCAGACAATCCTGGATAGTGCCAGTGCGACCTCGGATACGGCCATCGGCGTTGTCGAGGTCCGGGCTGAACATGTTCACAGCATTGCGCGGGTATTCTTCGGCTTCCCGGTAGCTCTCCAGAAACGCCTGCGGAGTCACTCGCTCGGATCTCCCCCCGCCGGGTTCTCAACGTCCGCCCAATCAACCGAACCGGGCTGGTACAGGGTGACGCTAGCGCCCTGGTGCCATTTTCGCGGGAGCATGTTCCGGATGCGTTCGAAGAGGGGGTCGTCAGTCACCCAAATGTCCCACAAGCTGGACGCAGTAGCTGCCTCAAAGACCAGGCATCAGAGAGTAGCTTGCGGACGCCGGTCAACAATACTGTCAACAGTGCTTCTCCTCTTTTAAGTGGTATCGGGGGGAGTGCCCAGACGGCGCGGCGCAAGTTCGAGCCCCAGAGAGAGAAAATCCAGGCCTGCCCCACGTATGCGCCGCCATCCCCTCCCGGCGGCTCAATACGGCGAGGGCTGGTGGGGATGCGGCCTACGGGGCCCCGAGTTGAACCGTCGGTCTCAATGGCGCTGAAGACCGAGGTTAGACGAGCACCGGACCCTAACGGGCTCACCCCCAGACGAAGGGAACGTCGACAATATCGGCTGTTGCGCAGTCAGGCAAGCGTTGAGGGACCTGCAGGCGTTGGCAAGCCCCACGGTGTCCGAGAAAGGCTGGGAGAGTCTCGCCGTCTCGATCCCGCCCATTTTCCGAGATCTAGGCAAGGGAACGCACGGCGCCGTCCTCGAGCGCTCGTGAGGCCTTCCCACCCTCGCCTCCCGTCTTGCCGCGCAGGCCCCGGCAGCCCACACCGCCCGCCCCTAAATTTCCATTCTCCCGGTGCGTCGAGGGCGGCCTCCTCATCGCCGGCGCGGCCGGCGTCGCCACGACGGGCAGCTGGGCCCGGGCCCAAAACAGGGTCTCGTGGGTGCCCGGGTCTGCGGCGGGTGCCGCCTCCGCGCTCGACCCAGGTGGTGGTGCGCGAACGGCAAGCACACGCGGATATGGGAGGGTGCAGCCAGAGAAAATGTTCTCCTCCTCCGCGGCCTCATCCCACAGACCGTGCTCGACTCTCCCCGCCACGATTGTCGCCTGCGTCGCGGTGACGACGGCCGCGATGACAGCGTGTCGCTACCTGCACCGGCACGAGAAACGCCAGGACCCGCCCATTTTGGGCATTGCTGGAGGAGGAGCCCTGGCCGGCAGGCTGGTGGGGCCTCGGCGGGACGGCCGTGCTTCTTCGGACATCCCCTGGACTGTCCTGACCTCGCTGCTGTTGGGTGCGGCCTTGTCGCCACGGCTAGCTGGGAAGGCCCATTCCCAGGTGGAACGATGGGGACCATTAGCCTGAAGGCGAGGGCTTTTGATGCCATATAGCTCAGGAGGAGGCTCAACTTTGCGGCTTGGTGATGGTCTCAGGGCAGAAAGGCGGCTCCGTAGAGGGAGGGAATCGATGGGGACGTTTTCGGTAAAGCGGCAGATATCGCAAGGACATGATTTTGCAAAGGGCAGCAGTAAATACCTCGGCAGTCTGTCACAGTAGCTCCGTTGATTCGTGCCAAAAATGCACCTGGACGGGTTTACAAGGCGCCCCTTGTCCTCATCTGCTACGTGCAATCTGCGGCAACTTTGGCCGTACCTCCTTTTATTGAGGTTGTGTGAACACAAACTTGCGAGCATCGGCGGCTTGTTGCCGACAACAATGGCGTCGGATTTGTACTGGACCTAGTTGAGGGTAGCTTTTATCCAACATACCTAGAAAGACACGAGGTTAATATACTTATGCTTTGTTTTCCCTGCAAAAAGCCATGTTGAAAATGGCCTGGGGGGGCGCCAGGTTAAGATGCGTGTCGGATTGCCGAATAGGGAGGGGTTGAGCCGTGGGAGAAGTGAGGTGTGGTTAGAGTGCAAAGTCAGATCCAGTAATACCTAAGTAGGTGTAGGCAGGCACAGGTAGCTTACATGGCCTCGAGATGATGGCCCGCAAAAACTGTCGTCATAGACTCAATCTGGATTGCCTGCCTGGAGTTTGGCCGAATTGAAAAAGCACCGCGAAGGCTCCTACCAGTTAAGCCCACTCGTGTAATGATGATCGTAGCCTCCCCACCCATTCGGCACCCTGTAGCCCGGAGTCATGGCTTCCATCGTCATATTGTGTCGGAACGTCTCCATCTGCATTGCCATGGCCACATCAGCAGCCCCATCCCGATCCCTTGCTGTCCCTACCCGCCGCCAAACCGACACCTGTATTCCCTCGCCCAAGCAGCCTGCCTCTCCTTGTACACCCTCTGCGTTTCCACGTCTCCCGTCGCCGGGACCCCAGGCGGAATCAGCGACTCCGTCCCGATGGGGCCGGCGGGGAGCGCCGCCGCTCCCTGGGCGGAAAGCCTGTCGCGGTGGCGTGCGAGGAGGGCGGAGTGGGCCTTTGCCTGGCCGGCAGGATAGACCAGCCCGTCACGCACCATCATGGCCCAGAAGCCCTGCCTGGTGAGGCCGGGGCCGTCGTCGCCGTTGCGGCCGTGTACTCCAGCCCGAAGATGCGCCACGCCATCTCCAGGAACGGCAGGTTGTCGTCGGGCGCGTAGCCGAGCTCGTCGTACACGGCGGCGAGGCGGGTTGGGGTCAAGATGTCGGCGGCGCAAGAGGCATCGGCCTGCAGGGCGAGGGTGAAGATGGCGTCGAGGAGACGGACAAAGTGGGCCGAGGGGGTGGTTTTGTCGGGGAGGATGAGGAGGCCCCACGATGCCGGGCCCGCCGCCGGCCCGAAGCGGACACCGGGGGTCAGCACAGGGTCGGCATGGGGAGGGAAGGTCTGGTGGTTTGATGGTAGTTGATGGTAAGGCAGCGGCTGGTTGTGGCTAGGGCTGAGCATTTGGGGACCGCCCCGGAAACTTCGCCGTCGGGCCAGCTCCATTTGCTGCTGCTGGTATTGCTGGACACCCTCCGCGACCGAATCGCGAACCCGGCGACCAACCTCCCGGAGTGTTTTGAACACCGTGATGAAGACCAGGGGGAGAAGCGGCGGCGATTGAAGAAAACGACCGAACACCTAGACCGCCGCCGCTCCCATGCCGCGACTGGATGTGTGCCCAGGCGATGCCCACAGTATACGGAGGGGGTTTTTTACCCTCCTAACACCTCCAAACCTACTAGCGCGGGGTCTATCAGCCCCGGGCATGGCTTTGTGGCTGGGAGCGTTCACATGCATCTGGAAGCCATGGATACGCCTCTTGATAACGCTACCTTTTGCTATGACTAAATCGGAGGTGTTCGGTTCGTTGCTAGCGCCCGGTCAGGCCTTCCCGGGGCATTGCGAACACTCAGCGCGTGTGTGGATAGCGCCTATTTGGATCAGGATTTCCGCCTGACTTTTTACGCAAAACCTGGCGCTCCCTTCCATCCTCTGACTGACGTCACAGCCGCCAACCGGTCGAGAAAGGTAATTAGCCTGAGCTGGGCGGTAGCGGGGCATTGTTGGAAGAACAGTGCCGTTTCCTGGAGCTCATTTGTTCTAGAGAGCTGGAAAAAAAAAAAAAAAAAAAGAGTGCTTGACAGCACTTTGGGATGGTACGAGCAGAGATCGGGCAGGCAGAGATCGAACAGGGCAAAAAACCGACCAGCCGGAAGCCGCGGACACTGGGCACGCCGACGCCGTCTCGGCACAGCACCCGAACTCGCCCTCGGGGTAACATAGCAATGCAGCTGCTGCTCCCGACTCGCCCCTCGGCCACGCGTAGGCAGTCGCTGTCGCTGCGGCAGAACATCAAGTGGATGGAGAGCTGCCCTCCAGATT
The DNA here is from genome assembly GCA_000733355.1 of Falciphora oryzae. Lineage (NCBI taxonomy): Eukaryota > Fungi > Ascomycota > Sordariomycetes > Magnaporthales > Magnaporthaceae > Falciphora > Falciphora oryzae. The sequence continues at coordinate 128,375 of JNVV01000061.1, forward strand.
CCAGATTCACCGTCCCCGGTCCGCCCTCGGCGAGGGATCAGATGTCCATGCCGCCCTGCCAGTCCTCTTCCGCCTCGGCAAACTTGTCCCAAAATTCTTGCTCAGGTTCCGAATCGCCATCAAGCCCGAAAGAGAACTCGTCGCCCATGACCAGAAGGGCCATATTATGCGGCTCCTCGCTCTCATCATCATCATCATCATCATCATCATCATCATCATCCTAGCCATCCCTGAAGAGCCCCGAGCTCCGGATGGCCTTCAGCAGCAGCGGCATTTGTAGCGACATCGTGGCGTTGTCCCTCTCGCTCGCTGCAACGCGAATGTATTTGGCATCCAAGAGTCGGTACCGGGCTGCCCAGACAATCCGAAAAAGGAAAAAATGAGGGCGACCAAAACCCAAGTCCGCTGTAGAAAAACGGAGCCCCAGCTAGTAGAACAACCTCACCCCGATGAATGAAAGCTTCCATCACCCAGGACGAAACGGCCTAAATCATCTACGGCATACACCCACGGTAATCAGGCTCCGAATGATTACCGGAAAATTATTAGGCGTAATCCTCCATATCCTCGGACCTGCGGATGGGCTGGGACAAGGTCTCGATGAGCTGGGAGGATGGGTTAGCAACGGCAGTGCCGGGCAGCGGTTTACAGAGGCGGGAAAAAGACCCTCCTTACCCATCTGTCGAGCGCTCGGTAGTTCTCGCCGAACTCTCTCAGTTTGTCATCAAATTTTTCTGCCGTTTGCTGTTAGATGACTGCGACGAGAGTTGGCGGCACGGTGCGTGTGGAATAGTGCCTACCAGAAACAATAAAAGTCACGGGTGCAATCTCGGTGTTGCTCTCGAGTGATTTCATGAAGTTGGTGGCCTTCTTGTTGTCACCCACCACACCAATCACAAACTTGACAGCTAATGATTGGTTGGGATACTATCAGCAATGGTGGCCCAGACAAAAGTGTATCAAGCCCAAGGAGGGGAAGTTGCGGCAAGGCAGAAGAAGGGAAAAAAAAAAAAAAAAAACGTACTGCCGCGAGGATACCCGGCCTTTTCCAGTTTGGAACCACACTCCGCGATGACGTTTCCCAGAACCTCCTTTCCCTCAGGCTCGGGCGCGCCGTCGGTGACGATGGAGACGAGCAGCGGCCTGCCGAGGGTTTTGTTCTGGAGCTTGCTGTAGACCATGGGCTCCAGGATTTTGGCATCCAAGTACATGCCGATCTCGGTGTCGCCCCCCTTCACCGGCCCGGCGCGGTCTATGGCCCTTTCCAACTCGGCGAGGGTCAGGGAGGTGGACTCCTCGCCGCCGTCCTGGTTGATGAAGCGCAGAGCCACGCCCTCGCCCTCGGGAAGGGTACGTGTGGTGATCTGCGCGATCCGCTTGACCAGCTTCTTCTGGTTCTCCCAGCGATCGTTGCGCCTGGTGGAGGAGCTGTCGTCTTTTTATAGGAGGTGGGTCAGAATTGAAAATAAAAACACGGGGGGTGCCTCAAAGGCCGCGGCTGGGAATTGATATGAAATACCGCAGTAGAACACCTGCTGATGCAGGGAGACCTTGACCGTCTTGGACACGAGGTCTGGCTTTCCGAGGTCTGTATCTTGGTGTTTCTCCAACTTTGCAGCCTCCCGGGCGACTTTTCCGGCGAACTCCTCTTTGTCCTTGAAAAAGCACCCCAGCACGCCGTTTTTGTTGATGTAGCTGCCAATGTCGGAAACATCCCGGGATGTGTAGGTGCCCCATTGGTCGCTCGCGAGCTGGTCGGTCATGCCCTCGTCTCCCTTGTCCGGTTCGGGTTCGTCTGTGTCCCCCGGCCGCCGGACAGCCTGAGACCAGCGGAAGAAGTTGTCCTTGTCCCACATCTCCTTGACGCGTCGAAGCTCCTCCTTGTTGTCGCCAAAATAGGCCCTTTCGTGACGCGTTTTCGACAGGGTTCTGTCTGGAAAGTTGACGAAGGCGGCCTCGCCGTTTATGGAGAGGGGACTCAGTCGGGCCTTGGCCTCGCCGTGGAAGCGTCGCATATCCCCCTCCATCCATTTTTCCGCCCACTCCACCGTGATGTACATGTGATACACAGCCCGGCGCCAGAAAAAGGCCGTGTCCGCGGCCCCCGGCTCCGTCGCCTTGCCCCCGGAGTGGATCCAAGTGGCTAGGAACTGGACCTCCTCGCCCTGGAATTTGGTCCGGAACTTACTCGTCAAGCTCTGGATGGTGCCGGTGGCGTTCTTGATGGTGTCCCCGTCGTTCTCGAAGACGAAGGAGCTGAAGAGCTCGTACGTTTTGTTGGTTGGATAAGCTCGCTCCTTTTCTTCCAACCACTGGGCCGCGAGCGTTTCGTGAAGGAAGCGGGTGGACGTTTCGGGCAGCACTCGGCGTTTGAGCTGGCCCTTGAGCTCCGGCCTCCCGACGGACTTGTCCATAATCTCGTCCATGATCTTTTCGTACTGGGTCTTGCCGCCATCAAAGGTGACCAAGAACCGAACACCAAACTTCTCCTTGCCTTCCCGAAGACTGCAAATCCAGGTGCTGTCGATGGTTAGCTCGTTGGGCCACTGCGCCGTGTAGAACCTGTTCATCGTGTCGACGACATCGTCCGTGAACCCGCCTACGTGCTCGAGGGGCCATGTATATCTCCCCGCCGTCACCAGCCCTTCCTCGTTCTTCAGCTTTTTGATTTCCAGTTTCAGCTTGACCAAAACGCCAAAGTTGCCACCTCCCGCGCCGCGGAGGGCCCAGAAGAGCCTGCCCTCGCGGGACTCCGGATGGTTCGATTTCCCGACTGTTACCAAGTCGCCGTCTGCGGTGACTATGGTCGCTTCAGCCAGAGTGTCGCACCCCATGCTGAGGGTTCGTGTGAAGGGACCGAGGCCGCCGCCCAGGATGAAGCCGCTGACTCCCACGGTAGGGCATCGCCCGCCATTGATGATGTAGCCGTTGCGCCGGCCGCTGATGAGCTTTTGGTACACGTGCCCCCACTGACAGCCAGCCTCCACGGTCACGGTTTTCCCTTCCATATCGAGGTCCCCGGCGTGGTTCATTCTCCTCAGGTCCAGTGAGATGCCGCAGAACGCGGTGGAGTGCCCTGCGTAGGAATGGCCGTTTCCCTTGACGGTGACTTTGAGACCCTTCGACCTGGCTTTCTTGATAATGGCTTTGACTTGGTGTATAGTTTCGGGCTGAATTACGCAGTCGGGTTGCGAGAAGCGAAACAAGAGGTTGGAAGTGGCGATGGCTTTGTTGTAACCGTCCTCCCCGCGCTCCAGAACGGGGATGTTCTTGTTCTTGAGCTCGACAATGACCGTATCCGTCTCCATTGTTGAGAATCGGAAAGTATAAATTACAAGATAATTCAACTTGCTCAAAGTACGGCAAAGAGTTCGGGTGCACAAGCGTGGGAATGAGGAGCAGGATAGGAAGTGCTGCTGCTGGAGAGAAACATGAATTCCATTTTGCCGACCACCGAGGGTCTGCTGGCGGGCCTTGAATAAGACAGTCAACATTTGCCCATGCCAGCCAGAAACGTCCGTCCACCCTCCACCATGCTTGCAACCACACCATCTACTAAATTATAGCGCTTTCCGCGGGGGCTCTCCAATCTTGTCTGCGGGAATTACCAGACCCTCTGGCATAGCTGGGCATCTGGCCTATAATGGAACTCCTGGAGGTATTAAAGCGGTACGTATTTGAGGGCTTGGGCATAAACGCGGAGGTTTTCGCTGTAGATGTCAATTTGGCGGTATTCAAACCGCGGGTTGTACATTGCACACGGCACTTGGTAGTTTCTGGAAATCGCAATGGCGAAGAAAACCGGAACGGCGTCGATGCCCGACCCCGTCAAGAAACGCTACCGGGACGGCATCGATGCCTGACCCCATCAAATCGAGGCTCCAAACAGGATGGGAAAGCAAGCCGAGGCTCCAAACCGGCCGTAGCTCGGTCTCGACCATGCAAGTTGGGCTATACCGACCCAACGATGCAGTTTCGGCCAATAGCATATAAGCCGAATTTCAACCAAGCTGTAATATTGCTTTGGCCGTGCAGTTTTGGCCATGCGGGTTTGGCCATGCGGGTTTGGCCATTCGCAAAACAAGTCGGGGCTCCAGGAAAGCTGCAGCTGTTGTGGCGCGGCGCGCCCTCTCGTGCGTGCGCCCCATGATTTGCTGGACATGCGCCTCACACCACCACAAACCTGGCACCGGCCCTCTTTTGAACTGATCTTCGTGAAAATTTTCAGCCGCGGCCTCGGCCAAAACGCGGTCGATCCCTGCGCCGGTGTCAGAGATGACCATTAGGGTGGCGAGTCGTCGGCCTCATGGATTTCCACTTCGACCAACTGGCGAGCTGCCTTGACGGGGCATATCTTCTCTATCTAGGTCGTCGATGCGGCCCGTGAGATCGTTGATGAACCTGTTGAAATTTTGGCCGTCGTATAGCGCCCACGGCGCGCTTTTCCACGAGGCTGGTCTCCTGCCGCTGGCGGACCACGCTTTCGAGGCGTCCGCAGAGCCGTTGGAAACCGGCTGCATGTCTGTCGAAACAATACCAGACCTTCCTGCTTAGCGCTAAGCTCGTAATGGAGCAACAACCGCGACCGCGATAGCGGCGGTTGTAGTGTGGCGGTGGGAGAGAGGACGACAGCCACTGCGATGGGGTGGCTTGACAAGGAGAAGCGCGAGCGCACGAACAAAGCGATACCCATCAGAGCCGGATGGGGTCAATTGAAAGTGGTGGAGAAAGATGTATTGTATTGTAGTCGGGAAGAGGCCCGGGGGCCGGTGCGGCGTGGCCTGCAGGCGGGGCAGGCGGGGAGTCACGTGCAACCCCTATGGGCCGTGACAAGTGCCGCGCACCGGAAAAGATCCCGCCGTCCTCAGCGAGCCTCAATATATTGTACAAAGCCAAAAGGTTCAAAGATGCAACGGGCCATGCTGAGCCGCCGTGGCGTGGCGGTTCGTCACTCCCAAACAGACTTTCCGCCGCCACACCCGTATTTATAAAACCCAGCTTTCTTTTTAAGTACTTTGCCTCAAAAGCAAAACCCTGATTGTAACATGAGTGCATCCTGCTGCCCGTGGTGCTGAGGGCAGGTGCAACCCGCTGCCCAGCGCCGAGACGGCCAGCGCCGAGCATCGCCCGCCGAGGACGGCCGCAAAGACTGCGAAGGCCGAGGACTGCCGGGCCTCCTGTGCGGGGTTAAACCACGCGCCTCGCTCCTTTTTACGAGCCAAAGCGGATCACGAGCCAAAGCAGGCTTGAAAAAAAATGCAGGAGAGCGGGCAAGCCTGCAGGCAGTAGAGGAAGAGAGCTGAAAAGGCAACCAATTAAAGCTGGAGACCTACCTACAGCACACTCAATTAGGCCCCCTGGACGCGCCAAGCCGGGAGCCATCTAGGCAGGATTATTCGCGGCGACGTGCAACGGCAGCCTGTGGCTGGATTGGCGACCCCGAAGAAACCGAGGGAACGGGACGGGCCCTGGAAAAAGCATCGACCGGGGGGGCGTGGGAAAAATTCATGGTGTTCATATCAACCGTTTGTGGGCCCACGCACCCCTGCGACAGTCAATGTTGCGGCCAGGCTGATGGAGGCACGATGGCCTCGCATTGGTGTTATGCACGAAGATTCTACGCCGAAGAGAGGGGAAAGGAAAAGGCGCCGGCGCGACGCGCGTCTGAAATTATACGTCCCCTCTGTGTGGCTTGCGCGCTTGCGCCGGCCTCACAGTTGTGGTGGTGCCACTGGATGTTGCAGGTTTTGATCAGTCAGATGCACGGACGTGTTGGGTTGCAGGCACATGGCGCATCATCAGACAGACAGAACAATCAGATCAATTCACTCTCGTTACGCTGTGCAACAGGTGCCACTGGACCCGTCACAGCCAACCCCTGCCCCCTGCGACAGATAGCCCCTGCAACAAGCAGCGCAGAGGAATCGACTTTCATTTGGTTTGACGTTTTTGTCGCGGTTGTCTCTCCTCCCCACCTAAAAAGCCAAGAGCATGAAGCACAACCTCTTGAAGAAAACGGAGGCCTGGACGAAACGAGGACGGCTGGATTAAGGTTCTGCTATGATTTAAAGCCGGCCCCTAAAACCCAACCGTTCGGGCTCCTATCTAAACGGCAAAGCCACACCACCCTTTGGGATTACACGATGCCATTTTTGCTCAAAAAAAAAAAAAAAAAAAACTTTGATACCGCCCTGCAGCGTCTTTCGATCATCCCGCGCTAAACCCGGAGCAGAAATAGAAAATACAAGCTATTCGGCGCGTGCGTCCGCGGCTGTGTTCGAGCAAGCCCCTTTTTTCAAAATCAGCTCATTGTCACAAGCTTTCCTTGCGGCACATCGCCGGCTTCAACGCCCTGCTCTACCGACCCGCCAAACCAGAGCCTGGGCCGGGACATTCTTTTTCGGGCGCAACAAACCAGAATTACAACGCCAACCTAGGCCTAATCCGCGCGAGTTCTCATTTCAGCTCCCCGCGAATCTTGGCCGCAAATGGCCTAGAGCTCCGACCGTAGCGGCCATGTGGCTGGAGAAATAAGATAGCATTCCCAACACACAACATGACCTGGCAGACACCTTATCGCAACCAATGAGCATGGAGGCCATGCTCGACGACGAGCGCCGGGACGTGCTGGCGCTCCTCGAGAGCACTGCCTCGGCCGGTGTTGGAGGCGCCGACTGACGGGCGCCTGCTTCCCGTCCCCGCACACCAGCGCCCGCTCTCCCGCGCAGCACGCTCGATTTCGACGGTCCCGTCTCAGGGTCTGCCGCGGCCGCCAAGGAGAGGAAAGGAGCCCTCGCCCGGCTCCTGTCATGCTAGTTTAGAGTACGCCGAACCTGGACAGCCCGCCGCCGCAGGTCAAGCGGCCCATGAGCCCCACACGTCCCCGCTCTCCAGCCCGTGCGCGCAGTCGGATCAAAGCCAACAATGATCTGCACCATGACGTTCCGTTGTCCCGACCCTTGTACAAATACCCCCCAACTGGGATGCAGCCCCGCATGCATCCGAACGCGCCACCGGAGCTAGCGCGGTTTCTTCTTGTGAGTAGCGCCTGCTGCATATCCTTCTGCCCTTGTCCTTGCTTGTCAGATGGCTGCTCCCCCTTTTTTTTCGCCCTGTCCTTGTCTCCCGACAATCTTATTTAAGCTTATTACAGTGCGGAACTACTGTGATCACGTGACCGGTCTCCACTTTCCTGTCCTGCTGCCCGCTGTCCTTTCTTTCCCTTGCGGGGTTGGCCAGCGCTTTTTGTCATCTACTACCAGAGGCCGTGGAGAACAGAATGGGTTTTGGTCCCAGTAAGCCTTCAGACTACGAGCGAGCCGCTTCGAATTGCCAGAGGAATCATTCCTGTGCTCAAGGAGACAATTATTCACGGACTGGAACCATGTCAGACCTCGAGGGAGCCATCCGAGTAGGCCGAGAAGCCGTCGATGCCACTCCACCGGACCATCCGGCCCGGGCTGTGTTGTTGGGCAGCCTCGGAGCTGACCTAGGCTATAGGTGCTCTCGGACTGGGGCGATGGCAGACTTCGAGGGACCCAGAAAATGCTTTTTTTTTTTTTTTTCACTGCCTTGCAGCTGCCCGCTTCCGTTGTGGTTGTGCGTGTCGCAGCTGGACGCCGTCTCCTATCGTCTCCAGCCATCCTTGTAGATGAGCAAGCATACGCCATCGCCAAAACGATAATCGACTTGATTCCCTTGTTGGCTCTCGTTTTCTCCAAAACTCGGACCACCGGTACCTCCAAAAAACCGGCTACGTGTGCTAGGCACCCACCGGCGTCGGCACAACTTTCACCTCTAAATACTCTCTTTACCGTAAGTGATTAGCGGTGGCGGCATTGTTTGGCATTGCTTAGGGCTGCCAGGGGCGTTTTAGTCCTGCAGGGGGCGTTGTGTGTGCGTGCCATTGGTTCTGTTCCGTGGCAGTGGGCGGCTTTTGCCGGATACCCGGTGCGATGTGTCGAGTAGCCGCACCGGGATAACGTTGCGAGGCCTGGGGCATGTGCACCTGCCTCTTCGTAGGGCTCTGGAAGAGCCCCAGCCGGCGTACGGTCGTGTGTTCCATGCGACGCACCATGTCCCTCCCCGCACATGACACCACTCCTTCGGACGTGATATGGAGGGGTATGGAGATGGCGCATCGGCGCCGTCATGCACTAATGCACGGGCGTCATTCCAAACCCCAGGCCAGGGCACATTGGCGTGAGTGATGAAGCAATGAGACCGAGCCTTCGGGGCGCTAATGCCGCTGTGGCACAACACCCCGGCCTTCAGCTTCATGGTGTGTCCTTGGCCGACACTTTTGGCTATTCCATGGTGGCGCCGCTCCGGCGAAAGCCCCATTAGACTATCGAGACGACGGCCAAGTCTCGACCTCTCTTTTTCTCGGATTTCTCCGCCAGCCCAAGTCTTCTCCGCGACAAGTCGGCATCGCCCAGGCCTTAAAAGAGGATGCTTGGGACGCGGCAACACGCAACCTCTTCTCTCTGCCACACTGCTTGGAAACCTGGCAGAGACAATCCCCAGGCTTCGCGCGCAGCTCTTGCAGATCCTGACAAGATCCCGTGCAGCAGATCACTGCGTCTCAGTCCAGCACGATGGGCGGCATCACCTTCGCGTCGAGTGTGGTTCGTGAACCCCCTTTTTTCTGCCACGGCCTACATTCGCCCTCTCTCTCCGCAGTTTGCAACTAAAGGTCGGTGCTAACGTCCGCCATTGCCTGACCCGACAGGCGACCCAGAGCCTGCTCGCTTTGGTCGTCCTCGTCCTCATATGCGCCCGCTTCTACCTCAGGCTCGGCATCCAGCGCAAACGGCCCGAGGCCAGCGACTACTTCATCCTCGTCGCCTGGATGTGTGCGCTCGCCTCGTCGTCGGTCGACGTCCTCATCCTCAGCATGCGGTGGGATCCAGCCCTCCTCATGACGTACGAAAATTACGAGGGCAGCACCGACGAGTTTGTCCTTTACCTAAAGGTGCGCCCGCGCTGCGTGTTCTCGAGACCTCGGGGGTTTGCTTCCCAAGTTGGTGTCGGTCCTACGGGCACTTTATCCAAGGGCCAGGGGACGCGTGTTTTCTTCTTCTTCTTCTTCTTCTTCTTCTTCTTTTTTTTTTTTTTTTTTTTTTTTTTTTTTCTCTCGCTCCCGTTGCGACTAACATGCTCCCGACTTCGGTCTGTAGTACGCCTTCATCGGAACTTTCTTCTTCTACGCCGGCTTCTACTTGGCCAAGTTCGCCATCCTGTCCGTGTACCTGCAGCTCTTCCCCCGGCACCTTAAAACCAAACGACACCTGCTATACGCTACGATAGCATATAGCGTCGCGTGCTTCATCACGTCCATTTTGCTCGTGCTCCTATCGTGCCTCCCGGTCCAACGAAACTGGTAATCCACCCTTGGTTGTTCGAGCGCCGCCGGCCCCCTCCTCCTCCTCTCACCTCCCCTCTCCCCTGTTGCTTGGCTGGCCACTGTAGGTTAACGCCGACTTCTCCAGGTCGACCGTACCGGATGATGTCTGCTCATTTATAATAATCAGTGACATCGAGTGGGGTCTTCACATCTCCTCCTCCATCTTAAGTACGGCACCCTCGACGACAAAACCCGAAAACATATAAAAATCGACAATAAACCACGGAACGCTAACCAGGGAGGGAGAGGGTACAGTTTTCCTCCTGCCGTTCCTGATTCTGAAGGGCATGAAGATGAAGCGCTCGGTCAAGATCGGCCTTTACGCCACGTTCGGCCTCGGATTCATCGACCTTGCAGTATGCAGCGGCCTTCGCTATGTTTGGATCCGCTGGTCGATAACCAATGTAACCTTGGCAGCCCTCGGTATGTGGATCGCGGCCCTACCTCGCTTCCTGATATGCGTCTGTCAAATCGTTCCGGTTGATCATGGAGGCTGGGGGACTAACCCTGTTCGGTTCGAACCCGAAAACCACAATAGACCTGTACTGCGCTCTCGACCAGTACGTCTGCCTGATCATCGCCTGCCTGCCGCCCCTTAGACCGTACCTGCGCGTCTTGCGCCTCGACGGCTCTACCGCCGCCTCGGGCACTGGGGGGAGCGGGAAGGCGGGAGGCCGGGCGTTCTCGGGCGCTACGGGGAGCGGGCAGCCGCAGCTGTCCAAGGGGTCGAGCTACCGCAACCACCGAAGACAGCAGTCGCGCCTGTCGGCGATCCCGGGAGACGTCGAGGCCGCGCGGCTGGCCAGCATCGACGGGATCGACGACGGTGTCGACGGCGGCGGCAGAGCGGACGGGTACGGCTACGAGCTCAAGGACGTGCCGCAAGGCCCTGCGGCAGCCCCCCAGACGACCAGCGGGGAGGGCATGTGGTCGTCCTCCAGCCTCCCTGATGGACCGGCGCGCGGGGTGGCAGGGCCGCTGACGCGCTCGGGGGAGTAGTTGTCGCGCGTGCCGAGGCCGAACCTGCACTGTTGCCGAGGTCGCGCCCTGGGAGTGCCTCCTGGCCTCTCACCCAAGGCAAGCCGTGAGCCCCGCCGCTACCGAGGCGGAGCCCTGCGAAGACGGCCAAATGGGGGAAGGCATCGGTGACTTGTGTATAAGAAACCTAGCAGAGACCTTATCCCCTTGAGTGCCGCTGGACTGCCAGCGTCCTCAAGAGGAAACGAGCTTCCGAGCTTGCCCCTGTTTGTCTACAGTACGGATTTGCGGGGAACAATGGGCAGTATTTGGCGTGCCGCACTGTAGCACGACTTAGCTCGGTACTTGAGTTGTAGACAAAATCGCACCACAAGAGAGGTACCGAAAATTTTGAAGTTTTGGTTGGCTAATGGGGAGCGGTCTGCGCGCTGGCACCCGGGGGTAGCTGTGCAAAGGCTGTTGGATGGTGACTCCTACATTTAGGGCAGTCATTCGCAGGCGGGTGTAGCTGCGGGGCCTGTCGAGTCTCCTGTGGATCTGCACTGACGCCCGGTTCCTTGCCGGCTTATCAAAGTCCTCCGGCGGCTCTATCGCCTTCCGCTTCGTCGTCCTGCCAATCGCCTCCCGTGCGGACCGCCCGAAACAACACACTGGAGTGCTTCGGGGCTTGGCATTGACACTGCGCACGACGAGACCACCCGGTGTTGGCATGCGTGCGGGACAGACTGTGAGGATAGTTCCGCGCGGATACCCTCCCCTTCCATATTTTCTGTTTGTTTAAACTGGTGACGTCGTGTCCCAAGCACCTGGCCCAGGCGGCCGATGACGGCGTCTTCGATCCGGGTCGAGCAATTTGGAGGCAGATCGTGATTTGAGCCATTTCCGGGTCTGGAATCCAGGGTGCCGGGGGGATCCCTTGCACGGGCGGAAACCCGGGCAGCCTCAACGGAAAGGCTGTGTGGCGGCGGATCGATTGGCTGTGCTGCAAGCACCGGAATCTTCTCTTCCCCGGCGCTAGCCAGAGCCTGGGAAGCAGCTGAAGGTGAGCCAAGCCACCACAATCGCCTGCACGCACCAAAACAGGTTGGGTTCTCTAAATCCCCAGCGACTCCCCCCCGATTCAGGCGACACTACGACGTGCGAAGGATGACAATCGCCGGACAGCCTCCGAATATTGTCTGCAGATCACGTCTTCGAAGCTGCGGCATCAGTTGATTCCATCATGTCTACAATGCGAGATGTACACTAAAGACGCATTAAATCCCTGCCGTCGAATTTTCCCTGAGGAACCCAACTCCGCCTCGTCCCGAGTCAACGCATTTGTTGGCACGTAACATAGGCGAAACGGTAGCCGTCGCTGTCGAACCAAATGGCAAAGTCGCGTAACTCTTCTTTTCTCCGGGGTTCGTTGCTGCTGTCACGATATCCGTATCGGGGTTGGACCAACGACCGTCACGCTATCCGTCCATATCCTTCTCTCCCGTCAGATTGGTCAATTCCGCGAAGTCCTCACCGCGAAGCATGGCTGACAGAGCCGTCCAATACTCTATCGGCCACCTGCCCCGCTTGACCTCAGCCACGATCCTTCTTGCCAGAGCTCGGGGGTGCGAACCGAGCTTGTAGAAGAACTCCGAAGGTCTTCAGCTTCATGTTCAAGAGCTCGCAAGATGCGGTGGAGTCGATGTCGAGTGCGGCATTCGTCGTAATTGCCAACCACATCCATTCCTGACTGCTCCAGAGCATTATCGGCACCATGTGCAATAGCTCCCAAGAAACTCTTTCGTCGTACTGTGCGAAAATGTCACTTCTATCGAGTGCTGAAGAGACTGAAGCCCGAAGATTTTCACCCTCAAGCCTATCGATGATCTGAAGTAGTTGAAACCTGCTCTCCGGCGAGTCATTGCAAGATCGTCCAAAAATGAAGACTTTCTCGGCAGGTATCTGGTAACGTTGCAAAAGCAGGCTTGGCGAGTTAAGTCGAGAAACGAGAACGGATGCAATAATTAGGTCTGGGTCATAACCCTCTGGGCCATCTCTGACAATGTCAAGTCGATTTTCCTGCAGCCAGTCAAACGCTGTTCGATGAAGGAACCCAACAACCGGCGTCGTGCTTGGTGATGTTCGAGGGGCATCGTCATCTGCCACAGTGCGACTGATTTGCAGCATGCCGCCAGTGTATCCTGCTATCCGCCGTTCCAGAGCAGGCATGTTTCTGGCCATCCCTTCTTCGGTGGGGTATTCCTGCGGCTTCCCGGGATCGTTGCAGTTGATTGCCGTCCAAAAGACCCGAGCGCTGATGGAGTGGCTGATGTTCTCGTTCCACCGGAACAGAATCTGGTACATTTTGGACGCCCCTTTGAGGAGGGACTGGTTAGTCCGTTCGCGCATTGAGCTGTAGAGTTCTTCCAGCCCTGGCGGCAACGCTTCAAACACCTCCCGGATGGTGCGAATGTCGTTATCGTCCTGAGCGGTAATTACGAGCCTTTCGACCACCAGAACCACCCAGAGAAAAACGCCCTCTGCTTTGTCGATGATTTGAAGCTCCAGCTCCCTAATGCTGCCAGAATTGACGTTTCTGAGCTCCTGGAACGAACGACTGTTTTTTATTCGTGTGTGGACATACTCCTCGATGTCGGACCTGGTGAGAAGCTCCATCCTAAGGGACGGGTATGTGTTGAATGCATCTCTGAAAACGTTCCAGGGGCGACTGGAAACGCAAAGCTTGACGCCGTAATCCTGGTGGAGCCGTTGGAGGAAAAGTACCAGTTCTGATGGGTCGCCTTCATATTCGTCCAAACCATCAACGAAAACGGCAAGGCGATCGGTTGTGTGGATTTCAGAAATAAGCCGTGTAATAGCGATTCGAAGCTGCCCGACTGTCCAGCCTGGAGGGTCAGGAGCGTCTGTCCCGGCGAGCTGAATGTAGATGTAGTGTCTTGGGGCGACGAGGTGGCAAAGGTCGGGTCGCTGGCGGAGGAGTTGGTAGAGCATTGTAAGCAGGAGGCCGAGCTGGCTTTTCTGCCCAGAAGATCCCGGGTTCCAGAAGTAGATGTTGCAAGTGAGAAGCCCAAGGTTACCAGACCACAGACGAAGGCGCTCTTGGACCCTTGTGTCCGTGCAGATAAATTTCATCAAGGTGCTCTTCCCGGACGCTGGTTTGCCCGTGACCCAGAAAGGAGTCTTGTTGCCGTGGATTCCAGCCATTCCTTGAAGCCTATCCGTTGGTCTGTCGGAGAGGACTCGCCACTCCCGGGGCCCCTGTCGGCAAGAAGCCATTGGAAGGTTTTAGGAAAAGGATCTTGAATCTGACTCTCCCGGGACATCATGTCTTCGAACCTGAGCCCCTGCAGGATTTTGCCACAAATGAGATCGTTGTTTCCCGGTGAGCGAGATCCCTCGGTATGGCTGTAGGAGGATCCGGAGACGGTGTGGGAATCAGCATTCGTTGCCACGGCGATTGACGTCCACAACCCGTGCGCCATCCTGTCTCTATCCAGTGTGCTGGGCAGCGGCTGGCCGAGAGAGACTTTGTGGAAGTCGGACTGGAGGCTGTCGACGGTGGATTTCATGGCATGGTGGCTGTCGACGGTAGTTTCCATGGCATGGGAGCTGTCCGGGATCTTTCCAACAACGCCATGGCTGGTGTCGTCCCTATTGAGCGAAGAGTTTTAGTGCCAAGGTTGGGCGGGTGGTGCAGCAAGAAAGGGCAGCGCGACGGCGTCGGGGGGGTGCCGGGAGGGGGTTTGGCAATATTTTTTTTTTTTTTTTTTTTTAAAAAAAAAAAAAAAAAAAAAAAAAAAAATCCGTACCAGATGCACATGATTATGCTCATCATTGTCTGTTCACGAATGCTCCTCAATCGACCTTCTAAATTTTTAACATCATCGCCTTGCTTTACGGAGCCGCGGACGGCCCCCAAAAACTTGGCGCCCCGGGCCTTCATGCCTCGGTCGGTCTCGGTCGCCAGGCCATCGACGAGACTCTGCAGCTCCTTTTCGGCCTGGGCGCATTCCGTATCCAGGCGATCGAAACACTCGGCTTGCCGGGGATAACGCTCTCGCAGGCCCGCAATCTTGGCTTTTGCGTCGGCCGCATTCCCGGACAGCTCTTGAAACTCGGCCTTGAGAGTGGACAATGCTGCGGCGCGGTCCTGGTCTGGTTGCTGGATCTTCGAGTACAGCGAGACCAACTTTGCTCCGAAGTCGACGAAGGCGACGACGCCTGTGGCGATGGCAAGCGCGCTGAATGGGTCCATTGCTCGCTTTCCCGGTTTTGCGGCGCTTGGGGGATGATCGGGCGGTGTAGGTAGCAAAGGAGGACGGGGAGATGGGTTCT
>JNVV01000061.1:143257-220299 GCA_000733355.1 Falciphora oryzae
CGAAGCGCGGGCCACCTTGGGGGGCAAAGAACTACACGAATGAAATACCGGTGCTGTGCGGCGTGCAGGCGCCTCGGAGTTGAAGAGCCTTCTGATAGGTTGCCTTACCTTCCATTCTGCTTTTCGTGTCAGGCATTGCGCAAGCTCTAAATTCATTTCCATGGAAAGCTCAGGCGCCAGCCGTTATTGGTTCGTGTTGTTCCGTTCATTCATTTGGAGGGGATTGTCCATTCCTTCGCCCGACCTGCCAGCCACCAAAGCCCCAAGGCCCACCACCCAAAGCCCGTAGCCCAGTGCTGTGTGACATATCGAAGCTCAAGCCCCTCATCAAACCGAGTGCGCGTGCAGTACTACCAGAAGCCGCCAGACTTGGTCAGTGCCACGACGTTCTACATCACAGGGCAAACTAAGACCAAAGTATCAAGTGGCAGGTGACCTACGGAACAACGGCCACTTACAGTCGACGATCTCTTCGTCCGCGCTGAGAAGTCGGCCATCCCCTTGAGTGCTGTTGACCTGCCGACTGCCGATCGCACTCTTTTCAGCTAATCAGCTCTTGAATTTTGAAGTACTTGCGTGTCCACCAAATTTGGCCCAGCATTCAGGTATCGACCAAAGTTCTTGGACCAGCGAGGTACGTCACAAACCCAGCAGCCAACCCGTGTTTGCTTCTGCAGATCAGTACCTTCGGGTCACAACAACACACTGTGGCTTGGCCCATAAAAGATTTCCTTATACGGTGGTTGGCAGGCTAACAGCACTCAAGGGGATACCACAGAAGGCAAGCGGCGTCCTGAGGGGGGCCTGCTCCCTGTGGCACTAATGCATGCCTCTCTTCCTTGTCAACCCCCGTGGAATTCGCATTTCAGCCCAATCGCCACAACCACCACCACCATTTGGCTCCCCATGTCGCCGCGCCCCTGGCGGTCGACTACAGCCAGCACTGGAGGCCCTGGGGCGCTACAACCCCAACATATCAACCCAAACATATCCCGATATGTCCGGGTACCTCTGGCACCACCTACCTCTACGTACTACACTTTCCACTGTGTCGAGGACTTCTGCCTCAAGTGGGCAAACCGCCTCTCCCTTCAAACCAAACCCGAATTCAGGATGGGTGCCTCCGCTCCGAAATCCGAATGTCCAAATTTAGGGGTCAAGCTCAACTGCGCCCTCAACGGGAACGTAACGAATAATGGCGTCACACGCATTGGTACTGTGGCCGAAGGTGATGTGGAGGCCGACGGAGACATCGCTGGTATAGGGGTACGTGCTCCCGCCGATATTCCAAATCTCTTTTTCTCCAGCCGCTGCTGATTGTTCAAGCCCGCGTTCTAGTTGTTTCGGTCTTTATTTGTGTCACCTCCCTTGCTTTAGCGCTGAGCATTATCTCCATGCTTTTCACCAGCATCGCCAAACGGCAGGTGTATATGGCGGGGGAAAATGTGTAGGCGCTTGTAGGTCCTATTACACAGTAAAACCCCAGACTAATTGCAATTTGGCAATGTTTTGCAGAGATGGATCGTTGTATATCCGGTCAGGCCACGACGTTAGCTTCGGCAGACTGTGCGGAGCCCTCCTACTCTCTTGCAGCAACCAGCAAATCTTCACCGGCGGCGCCTACGCCATTACGCTCCGATACTTCAAAGGCTGCGTTATTACGGCCTACCACTACAACATCGTCGCAAACATGATGCTCCTCACCTGCGTTACGCACCTCCTAAGCGTCGCCGTAGCGCGCGACTACTGGCGCTACCCCTGGCTCGCATGCGCGCGCGTGCTCATCACCGTCATCCTTTCCTCGCTACGGGCCTCCTCCTCGCGAACCAGGACGCCACCGGCAACGCCCGCTTCCCCAGCGGCGTGCCCCGCCCCGACGACATCGACGCCTTAATGTTCTTGCCCGCCGCCTGCTACCATGACGCCAGGAGCCCGTTTATAGACACACTCGGCTCCAGTGTCAACAAAGGGGCCGGCAACCAGCCTGGCAACAAGATCCAGGGCTGGGACTTCTACATCATCATCATGCTCTTCTATGCAGCAGCCATCCTCGCCGGGGTTATGCGCTCCCTCAATCACCGCAGCAAGAAGCGATACTGGAAGTGGTACAGGACAGTGCTGGCGCTCAATGGAGTGCTACGAGAGCTGGCGCATAAATGAGAGCTGTTGCTCGATCGAATGCTGGCGCTCAGACGAGAGCAGGCGCTCAGACGAGAGCAGGCGCTTGGACGAGAGCAGGCGCTTGAACGAGAGTGGGCGCACGAACGACTGCAGGCGCTCGATCGAATGCTGGCGTTCGAACGAGAGCTAGCGCACGGACGAGATCCGGAGCCAGAACGGGAGCCGGCGCACGAACAAGGCATCTTCATCTTCATCTCGCAGTTTTCTCGGGAGTGTACAGTTATCTCTCTGCTCGGGGGCCTTGCCATTAGCGCAGTTATAATCACCTCGACGGCCGTGTATTTGATAGCCCTGCGGAGGTGGGCTCAGCATGCGGGGTGGCTCCAAACAGCGGCGGGCACTGGCAGGACCTCCGAAGACGATGCGACCGCCTTTGGGCAGTTGGTACCCATGCTGCTCGTTTTCCTGACGATTTTTGCTTTTGCTAAGGAATGCAGCGGTGAGTGTTCCCCCCGTGGATCCTACCCCCAAGCTCCTCCGGTAACTGACGACGATCCCGATTTTGTCGACATAGGGGTGATCTGCGGCACTTTACACTATCGCCTGCGGCGGCGCCATTACCGGTAGCAGCACCACGCCAGCAGCACACAAATGTCCCCCGACTTCCCGGGCGGCGGCTCCCCGGGCCTGGCGCTCGACGGCCTGGTGGCGGCAGGCCTTCGCCCTCGCCGTAGCAGCCGCAGCAGCAATCGCCGGAAGCCTCATCGCGTGTCCGGTCCTCCAACGGGCCAACCAGCGCGCCGCTACTGGCGGGGTGGGCGAGCCACCCGCACCCCTTTTTGGCATTACGCAGGAGGTCGGAGGCGGGAGCGGCAGGAACCGCAACAGCAGCGGCGCTTTCGCCGTGAGGGAGAGCAACTGCAGCTCCGCCTTCGCCACCGCCGCCCGCGCCGGGTCGACGGCAGCGCCGCATGGCCACGGGTAATTACTGGTGAACGGACGCTCCTTTTTCCTTTCGCATTCGAGTTGCTTCTTGTCAGCGATACCTTGTCGTTTTTTTTTCTTTGCCTAAGGCTGGTTATGGCTCCCTGTGCTTTGGGGTTTGTTGTTTAATGGGAATGAAAATGGCTGGGTCTGGTAACTTGTGATAATTACCACGTGTTTATTTATTAGATGAAACTGGGCTTTCTCTCTCTCCCCTTTGCCTTCTCTCTCCCGACAGGCGGTGCTTTTTTGGTTCCGTGTAACGCCTGGCTGTGCTTGTTTGGATAATTTTCCTGCGTCCTGCCCAACACGTCGGTGCACCCGCGTGCAACACTCGTCGACCCGTCATACGCCAACACGCAGCTCGTGCCCATGGCGATCAACAAGTCCCGAATGTGACCGTCGCTGTGTCCATGGCCCGTGAAATGTCTCTCGCTCGACTGTCTTGGTATGCCGGTCGCCCGATCCATGTTGTAAGCGACAAACGTCGTATTGCACAAAGGTTTTGTTCCTGCTAAAGCCCGAGACGAGCACCGGTTCCAACCACAGTTTTTTTCCCATGCGACAGGCCTCAGAGACAGGACCCCTCCCCTCTGTTTCCACCAACCCCGAGCCGCAGGGCCGCTCATTGACGCCCACCCTGCACCAATACACTGCGCCAAAACCCACGTTTGAAGGGAGGGCATTTGAATGGCATCCGCTCCATTGCCTTTGTTTGCTCTCGCGCCGACTAACCAGCAGGGAGGTAAGCCCGACCACACCCGTCGGACCCGGGCCCCATTCATTTCGCGGCGGCAGATCGCTTCCTCTTGACCGCTTCCGTTACAAACTTTAGCACCGGGCTCGTAGCCGCAATGATGACTACAAAACAGACGACGGGGACAGCGACCAGAACCTCGACCGAGAGGGCGGCAACTGCGGAGGTGACGAGGACAAATTCGGTGACGCGGTCGGCGGGTGTACCCTTGGGCCCCGTGGCGGCGTTCTCGATGTTGTAACGCTCCACGGTCATAGTGGTCTCTCTGAAAGCGTCACGGGAGGCGACGAAGGCGGCCCAGACGAGGCGTTTCATGTCGTCAAAGAGGCTTGACGCCTCGGCGTTGAAGACGCCGTTCAGTGACGTGGTCGACGAGATAAGGACCGCCCGGTCGAGCGAGATGCCAATGTCGACGATTTTGGGCGCTGCGAAGTGCCGCTGCAGCAGCACATGCCAGGACTCGGGAAGGCCGAGCCCGGGGAGGCCATCGATGGCGAAAACGCCGTCAACGGTTTTGCCATCGAGCGACCACGAGTCCTTCTGCTAGCACGACAGCGGCGGTCTGCCTGGCTGCACCCGGATCTGCCCCGTCGAGTCGTTGCCGGTCGGCAGGTAAGTGGCATACCACGGATCCAACGTCGTCGTGTAACTGGCGCGGCCCGCCGAGTGCACCACGACCGCGAACGAGTTGTTGCCCGACTCGACGGTCGTACGCTCGGTGTCGGGGTGCAGGCGCATGCCGGCCCATGGGGGCTCGCTCGCCTCGGTGCGGTACACGGCCTCGGCTTCACTCATCATGCCCCAGAGGTTGTAGAAGTCGCCGATCTCTTCGGTGCTGCTGAGCCAGCCGTACTCGGTAATACAAGATCCTTCGACGGCGTACCCGAGGCGGCTGAGCTTCTGGAGGCCGAAGTCCTTGCCCATGATTGAGTAGGAGTAATCGACCCGCACCTTTGGTTTGTTCCCAGCCGAAACGGCCACCCGCTCAACAGCGACCTGGCCCACAGAGTTTGCCTGTGCGGCACTGACGCCCCCAAGAGCGCGCATTGCCGACGGGGCGAACAGGGCCTGGTGCCGTGACGCCTCGGCAGCGGTCATGCCGAGCGGGGCCACAGGGAAATACACAGCGTCTGGCTGTGCCGGGGCGGCCGTCCCGATGATGAGTAGCGGGGGCACCACGATTCCGGTGATTGCGCTGCCGACGAAGAATATCAACGCTGCGAGGACGAGGAGTACTCTAATGTACCGCCGTCCCCGTGCGTCATCGATAATGCCCGAGGTTCCGGGCTTCCAAGGAGTCTCACTGGCCGGCTTGTCCCATGTCATGGTTAGGAGCTCGGCCAGGAATATCGACAGCTCCGACCATTCTTCTCGCTCGGCCACAGATACGACTTCGTCGGGGAAGAAGCTCGCGAGCGTGTGCGACAAGACCTTCCACCCCGCGATAAAGCCGAGGCTGAGGACGAAGGAAAAAACGGCGACAGGGTTTTTGCGGTGGCGGCTTGTACGGCGACAGCGCGCTTGCTGCCGCCGTCGATGGGGAGGTCGAAGAGACTCCCTAGGACATAGGCAGTCCCCGGTGGCTCGGTAGACAGAGACATGGCGTGTGTAGGCTATTCTCGGCGCAGCACGGGAGGGGCTCGGAAATCCGTCTTCGCCTTGTGGTAAGTTGGGTTCGCAAACATCTTTCATCAAGGACGGAATGGTTGCTGGCTCGGGGGCCAAAGGAGCTTACCGTGTGGCGACCACTTAGCACCGGGCGCTGGGCATTGAGCCTGCCCAACTCCCAACCAGTTCAGGATAAACGCGCGGTTCTCCTAATAACCAATACGACTATGCCGGTTGGGGGCAGTTAGCCAGTGGTTTCCGCCACCGGCAAAGTCAGCAACTCATCGAGCCCAATGGGCTTAAACCACAGCAGTGAAAGGGCCGAAAGGGCCAGCGTGGCTTGCGTTGGCACACGATGTCTCACCCGCTGGGCCTGCCTGGCCAATGCTAAATTGACAACGACAAAACCGGGCCGCCAGCCACAGCCGTTCGGATAGGTGGTGCCAGCTGGTCGACAGCACTCCTCTGTGCACCATCTCAGCCGGCGACGAAGCTTGCCTCAAAGGGCCGCGAGCTGCGCCCGTGAACGCGCCAACAACAGCCAGGAAAAATAACGCGGCGAGCATCCCGCGATGGCCCAAATAACTTATAAGGTGGTCTAAAGTCTACTGGGTAAATACAGGCACCTCAACAGCCATCCCCATCCTGCCCGGCCCGAGGACGGACGGATTCTGGCCCCTTCCGCCGTCTAACCCCCTAAACCCCCACCCCCATAAACTCCTCCGCACTTGCGGAGAAAACGAAAATGTGGTTTTTGGTTTTATTGCTTTGTTTTGCGGTCGGTGCTGTCGAGGCCGATGATGATACTGACGCTATCTGCGCGATGGTCGCTGCCTTCGACGCTGAGGCAGGGTGTCCGACGCGGGAGACGCTCGTCCCGGAGTTGCAGTCCCTGCTCAACGTTCTTGACGGCCTGCAAGGGACCCAGTGCTTTGTCAGCAGTTTGTGCCGCTACGACAAAGTGTTGAGGTCGCTCGACCTCAGCAAGAACTGCACTGTATTTGCCGTCAGCAACGAGACCGGGTCATCTCGCACTCCCGGTCGATCCCTCGCGCGTGGAGACGGCAACACCAATGCCGAGGCCGTCCTCGCCCTGCACTTTTGGAAGCGAGGAGACAGCCCGCTGGACCTCCGGATACAAGAAGTAACGCTGCAGACAAGCCTGACGGACCCCGATTACGTGAACCTCGGCACGAACGTGCCGGCCAACATTGTCTCCCGCCCCGATCGTGAGTCGGGGCGCAAGAACGTCACCCTGACGTCGGGACTCGGAAAGTCCGTCTCGGTCGAGCTGATCAACAAGGAGTATGTGTCGGGAAGCATCCAGATCACGCGCAGGTAAAACAAACCACCCACCTATTTCCTCTTCCCGCGTTAAACCGGCGGGGTCCCAAGTCCTGGCTGACAGCAGTGCAAACCTGAAGCTTGTTGACTCTCCCCAAGCCATTCGACCAAACCCTAATGGGAACTGGCGGGGAGCGCTTTCACGACGCTCTCAAAAAAGCTTCGCTGCTCGGCGGCGCCTCTACCACCCCGGGGATCACGGCCTTCGTCCCGACCGATGCCGCCTTTGACGGCAGGTCCGTCGACGCGTCGGTCCTGCGACAGCACCTCTTGTACGGCGCGCTGGCCTACACCCCCGAGCTTAAGGACGCGGCCCGGTTCCGCACCGAGAACGGGAGTGCCTTGGTTGTCTTGGCGCAGAACGCAGTGTATTCCGTCAACGGCGCCCGCATCGTAACTCCCAGTGTCATCACCAAGAACGGGGTGATTCACTACGTTGACAAGGTTAGTCCCACGCCGGCCTCCCTCCCCCCTTTCTCTCTTCCCCCAACCGAGTGAAAGGAGAGAAACTTTAACAATGGGCACAGTTTTTCAATTTTAACGATTTGGCTGCTGCGAGTGCGGGCACGGACTCTCCCGCAGGGCCGAGTAGTACCCAAACTGGAACCAGAAAGTCGGGGGCGGCTGGCTATGATTCTCTTTTCAGTCTAATGTCAGGTCTTTTTGTTGGAATCATCTTTGCCGTGTTTCTTGCTTAGTGTTAATGGAAGGGAAGGCCGGGAAGGTCGGCGGTAAAGGAACAAATAATATTTAAACGGGAATCGTAAAAGAGCGAAGAGCTTATAATAGCGAGGGCTGCTGCCAGAGGACCCGTGACGGGTGAGATGGAACGGATCACATAGCTTTCACAAAAGCCTTCCGCGGGGGACCGGAGTTCGCGCCTTTGCCATCCCCATACTGAAAGGACTTGGCAGACGAAAAAGCCCCGCTAGCCGAAAAGGGTTACTTATAATAGCGATCCCTACTGGTTGCGAATTCGTTACGAGGGTGGAAGAGCAAGCAAAGGCCGAGGGAGGTAGAAAAGAAGGAGCCGCACGCGGAAAAACGTCTTTCCAGCCTGTCAAAGCTTCACTGTGATAAAGCGAGCGGCTTGCTTCTCTACCACAGCTAAATGCGGGCGGGAAGAGAGGAACTCAGTTCCTTTGTTCGCGAAACTCGGTCTTTCCACAACAGGCAATGCCCCACAAACTGCGGAAAATTCGAAACGCCGATCTCAACCTCGCCGTCAGGTCTTTCCCTTTCTTTTACAAGCTTCCCGAAGCCTAAACTACCAAACGGTTTTGGGTTTTGCCCTGCTACCGCTACGGGGACCATTAGGCTGTTGCCATTTACGACCAAGTGACGACAAACCTCTTCTTTTTCGACTCGCTGCCTCCTCGCCCTTCCGGGGAATAACCACATGCCATTTACAAACGAGGTGCTGGACGTCGTTTCCAAGCCGGCAAAGATCCCGCTTACAAATGGCCAGGTTGAAGGTCGCGTTGTGGTATGCCCGAAGCAGAAGGGAGGATAGGAGTGTGGATTGTAGGTGCTGGAGTTTACACTTTTTTTTTCCCCTTTCTTTTCAAAATGCGTGGCGAGAACAGGGTGCGACGTCCGTTAAAGTGGACGGGAGGTACAGGCGAAACATCCTTGCCGGAACGAAAGACAAAGTCCGCGCGTTTCACAGGCATCGAAATCGAGAAATAAGTCGGGTACCCCCCTGTCGGACCAACCCCCTGTCGGACCACCCTTTTCCCATACAAACGGGTAAAAACGCGCTGTTTTTGCAACGCAATTAAAAATCGAGTAAAAATGATAACAATCAAACCCATATATAATCCAAAAGCCCGGAAGCAGGGCTTTTCAATGATATATACCTTTAATACGTTTAATAGTTACAGTGATCGTAGTTTTAAATTAAAAGTAAAAGTGCAAAATCACATATAAATTGTATGGGAAAGAAAAAGTTAAATAACTTTTTAAAAAATGCATTAATTTAAATGGGGTTAATTTTAATATAAACGCAAAATCCGGCGTATTTTGTTATTAAACCCCCGATTACGTAACATTTTTATTACAAATAATAAATCGAATACTATATTACACGGTGTAATACACTGTGCAAATTTTCGAAATAAATTAATATTAAATTAAATAAAAATATTAAATGCCTAGGGGTTTAATAACAAAATAAGCTGGATTTTACGTTTATATTAAAATTAACCCCATTTAAATTAATGCATGTTTTAAAAAGTTATTTAACTTTTTCTTTCCCATACAATTTATATGTGATTTTGCACTTTTACTTTTAATTTAAAACTACGATCACTGTAACTACTAAACGTATTAAAGGTATATATCATTGAAAAGCCCTGCTTCCGGGCTTTCAGATTATATATGGGTTTGATTGTTATCATTTTTACTCGATTTTTAATTGCGTTGCAAAAACAGCGCGTTTTTACCCGTTTGTATGGGAAAAGGGTGGTCCGACAGGGGGTTGGTCCGACAGGGGGGTACCCGACTTAAATACTAGTGCTGTGGTTTTGATAAATCTCGCGTCCAGTTTTGACCAAGGTCTTCCATCTTTTCCCGAAATTTTCACCCCATCTGCCCCTTTTACTCGGTCGCTTGGATAAGCTACAGAACCGATTTGAACGCTTTGATTTGTCGTATGTACTACCTTGGATGAACTTTCTGGTGTATAAGACTTGTCGTTTACCATCTGGGAAGGTGCCTCCATGGTTTCTATGGTGATGGCCTTTCTGAGAGGGTCGTTCACACTAGTGGCTACAAGATGGGATTCTTGGGGCGTGTTTGGCAGTCGTCGGTTTATTGGTTTATCCCATAGAAATTCCTTCAACTGCTTGTCAACCGGTTGATTCGGAGAGCCAGGGACCCCTTGGGCCCTGCGAAACCTTAATAAAAATAGATTTGGACCCGCCAGATGTATCTTTTTGACCAGGGCAACGAGTCGCGTTTATGCAGCCCCTGCACGCCACGTGTGACCCTTGATCCGGCCCCTGCCAGGGCAATAAACCAGTTGATCCCCTTCAACCGCTGGAAACTGGTGTATCGAGGTTTATTGCCTACAATTTTACTAGCTACGGGGTGCCAGGCTTTGGGAGGTGCCCTGGGAGGTGCCCTAGGGGAAATGCCTTAAGGAAAGTGGCCGTCCTTTGGGACTTGGAGAAAAAAAAGTTTGGGCGGGAGGGAGGCGGGCTTTTTATATTCGTTCCAGGTGGCAAATCGGGGCTTCGGCGATTCCGACACAAGTCAGGTTTCTAGACGGAAAAAAAAGCCCCATATATACCTGTGAGCACACAAGGCCCCCTTGAAAACTGTCTCCACAGCGGCAAGTACCTTTCCTGACCCTGGAATAAACCTATAAACCAATAAACCTTTCCCGCCAAACACGCCCTTGGTAATAAGGAACCACCAACCTCGTCGCCCGTACAGTGCCATTTAATAGTTAATCCATCCTTCTAGTTCCCGCCGCTTACCGGTTTATCTTCTGCTGCCTTCTCCTGGCGGTACTCCTAATGCCCCGAGGTGACTTTTCTAGGGACATTCATTTTTGGCTTACGAGGTAGCCGTTTTTGTCTCGAAGTTACCGTTCCTAGGTCTCTCGATCTTCCAAGAGCATAGAACAACAGGCGCATAAATACCTCACAGCCTGGGGGGTCTACCTGTCCCTGGTGGGAGACGCCCGCCCCGCCGTCGATGGCGACTTCCTGCTGGGGCCTGGCACCACGGAGCTGCCCAGTGGCAACTTCGTTAGGGTGCCGTAACTCACCGGCGCCAACAGGGACGAGGGTACCGCCTTCAGCCGCTGCGGCATCAACACCGAGGAGCAGTTCCCGGCCTTCGTTAGGTCCAGCGCCCCCGCTAGCCGAGCTGAAGAAGGGTCAAGTATTCCATGAAAGTGACTTCATTAGAATCGCGGAGGAAAACTTTACGACATACAACCAGCCATTGATACCTTGTGTTAACAGATTACGGACAGTGGTATTTCCGAATGGTGGTAGATTGGAAAGTAAGGAAATAGGATAGTATTCTCGAATGAGGGAAATCATTGGGGAAGCCGGCATGGATTTAAAGGTGTTGGCGGAGAGATAGCCTCGCGGATTATCGCGGCCAACTTCCACCCTGCGGCATGACTAACAGGTGTGATATTTGGGGACGGAAACCCCATAGTTTATTATAATATATATCTTTGCTTAGCGCCGTAAGGAAACATATAACAAAAGTCCAATCTCCAGCTCACCCACGTGAATACCTTTACCTCCACAATTGGCACACCGCCCCCTAACTTCTCGGCTCTATCACCCGCTGGAGGGCAGGGTTGTGATGGGGGGCTGCCGGCGGCGGCACCATGGCGCCGTCGCCCGCTTCCGGGCCGGGAGAGGCTTGCTCTTTTTCGTGGTTGAACGTGTATGTTAAGGAATTGTATGCAGATAGGCTGTGCGCACTAACACTGGCACCCGCCAAGAGTTTTAGTACAGGGAAGGATGCCATCAGCGGGTTAATGGTTGGGACCAAGTGCTTCCAAGGACACGGCACGCCGTTGTAAGTTGCTTGCTGTCCATCCCCGGATTGTCCCAAAGGTCATTTGGCGGGAGGAGAATGCTGACCAGATGAAGATACAATGAGGGCCCTCGAGCAATGATCGTTATAAGTCAAGACCCCTACTTTGCGCCACCCCCACTTCCGGCCACCCCGATTCCCATACTAAATCGCCAAAACGTACCGTTTTCAATCCGCAATAGCAAATCGAAATAAAATCGCACAAATGCAAACCCAAAACCAATCGAAAGCGTTTTTTAAAGGCTTTGTAACAAGGCAAGTTTGTATTTTTAAAAGCCTTATAGGGCTAGGGATTCCGGCTCAAAGTTGAAGGTGCAAAATACATACTAATTTTACGAAAATATAAAATAAAATAAATCTTTAAATTTGGATTGAATGAAACCCGGGTATTTACATTAATATAAAGTTTTAAAAGGGCTTTCCGTTACGTAAAACCGTATATTTATAACTATTTGTTTCATTTAAATATAAAAGTTAAAAGTTTTTTTCATATAAAAAGTTTGTTAGTAAAATATAAAATATTTTTTAATTAAATAGAAAAAAATAGGTTAAAGTATACGGTTTTATTTTTAAAAAGTCCTTTCTAAACTCCATATTATATAAAATACCAAAGCCTAATCAGATATAAATTTAAAGATTTATTTAACTGTGTAATGTCGTAAAATTAGTAAGTCGGGTACCCCCCTGTCGGACCAACCCCCTGTCGGACCACTCCAATTTTGTCCGGAGGCGGCACGACCCTACACCGCTACTTTCGCATATCTCAACCAAAATGCATCCGTTTTCCATGGTTTCTACTGCATTTTGTAGGCGAAAAGATGGTGAAGCAGTATACCGAAGCCCAGATCGAGGAGGCCTGCCGTTTGGCCGACGCCGGCATGCCAATCCGGCGGGCCGCCGCCGTACAAGGGATACCCTACTCTACCTTCCGGGGCAGATATCTCGGTGCAAAGTCCTATCAGCAGGCACAAGAAAAACACCAGAGGTTATTTGAGGAGGAGGAAACGCACCTGGCCACCTGGGTGGCCCTGCAGGCCTCCCTAGGGCTTCCACCAACCCACGGGGAACTGCGCTTTTACGCTACTGAAATCCTCCGTACTACGGGGGATTCCCGGCCCCCAGGGAAGAACTGGACCCGGGGTTTTTTGCGCCGGAACCCTTAAATAGAGGTTCATCGAGGCTTACGCATAGAAAACGCGCGAGCAAAGGGTGCAACAACCGATATAATACGAGGTTGGTGGCCTAAGTTGGCTATCCCGGAGATCGCCGGGATCCCAGCCAAATATAGGCACAACGTCGACGAAGGGGGCCTGCAGGAGGGTCGTACGGGTAACGGCCTCGTATTAGGTCTTGCCGGGACTCGTCCTTTGCACAGAAAAGAGCCCGGATTTCGTGCCTGGACCTCGTTTATCGAGTGCGTCTCGGCCACGGGGGTCCGGCTTCCTCCCCTTATAATTTTCAAAGGAAAACACCTGCAAGACTAGTGGTTTCCGGATCAGCAGGGCTTTTTTGACGACTGGGAGTTCACTACAACAGAAAACGGCTGGACTTCTGATCATACGGCCGTAGAATGGCTGCAAAAGATCTACTTCCCTCGCACACGGCCGGACCCCCCTTAACCACGTTTGCTGATCTTAGACGGCCACGGATCCCACGTAACAAAGGCCTTCCAGTACCTTTGCTTTTAGAACGACGTTTATCTTTTATATTTACCCCCTTATACCTTTCACGTTTTGCAGCCTCTCGACTTGGGAGTTTTCTCCCCTGTTAAACGGGCCTACCGGCAAGGAATAGAGGCCCAAGCCCAGTTCTGTTGCTTTACAGTTGTAGGGAAAAGATTATTCCTTACAAAATATAAGGCCATACGAGAGAAAGGGATAACCTTTGCAAATATAAAGGCAGGGTGGGCCGTATCGGGCTTGTGGCCGGTCCGGATTAGCAAACCCCTTATAAGCCGCCTTTTGCTCGAGAACTCCAACACCAGGTCTCCAGGGACCTCCGACGCTGGTCCCATGCAACAAAGGGCGCCGGAGAACCTTAGGAAGGTCCCTGTTACTTGCAAAAGGTCCTGGAAAACTCCCACCAAAAGCCGGGAATTGGCCGCGCAAATGGAGGATTTTACTACTACAATCCGGACCACCCCCACAAAGCGACTATTCCTTCGGAAGGTCCGCAAAGGCTTTACGCTAAAAGACCTCGAAATAGCTGATTGTCACCAAAAAATCCGCTCTTTAGAGGCACAACTGGAAGCTGCCCGTCCCCGGAAAAGGAAGAGGGTGGTGCCGGATCCCAACGAGATTTTCGTGACTGGGCGGCAGGTTTACTTGGCAAGGGAGGGTAATCCAGCTACGGAAGATGCATCATCGGAATTAGCGGAAAATTCTGAACAAGAGGATGTACAAGATTGTATAGTTGTTGGCTGGTAGAGCCGTGAATTTGGAGTTGAAAGGTGGTGTTATTGTTAGGAACAGGCAAAAATTGAGTGGTCGGACAGGGGGTTGGTCGGACAGGGGGGTACCCGACTTATGTATTTTGGACCTTTGTTTTCAAATTTAAATTTCCGGATTCATCAGTACCTAAGAAATCCAAAATTAATATTTTTTGAAAAGCGTTAAAAAACGGCTTTCGATTGGCTTTGGGATTGCATTTGTGCGATTTTATTTGGATTTGCTATTGCAGATTGAAAACGGTGCGTTTTGGCGATTTAGTATGGGAATCGGGGTGGCCGGAAGTGGGGGTGGCGCAAAGTAGGGGTCTTGACTTAGGTTGCAGTCGGCATGGCCTTTGCCGTCCTTCGAGTGGCTTCACACATCTTCCACAGCAGACGTGTCGCCCAGCGGGGGCACCGACCGAAAGATGGAGGATCTCCAGTGATTTTTGTTTCCGTGAGAGGGGAGCCAAGCCGGATCTAACTAGATTACTGACGAAAAACACTATTCCTGACCTTTCCTTGAATTTCCTTTATCCCCAAGAGGGCTGCTGGCCATGAGAAGCATATAATTACACCACCCACACACTTGCAGAGAGCCCTTCCTGGCAGCAAAAGATTTAGCCAGAATATGTTCCTCTTATGAACCCCATCATCACCTAGTTTGTCTTTTGGCACGTCCGCCCCAAAATCATGGGCACGCCAGCGCAGTCTGCGCCACAGGGATCCAGGTTGCAGGTGTAGTAGCGACCAAAGCCCTGCGAGGTCTTGAAGTGCTCCGAGCTGCACTCGGGGACCCTGCAGTTAAAAGATTGATAATGGTTAGAAGGCGTAGCCCCTCAAAGTCACGTTCACTGTATGTCAAAGTGACGAGAAGGCTTACGGTTTCCAGTAGGGGACATCGTCAAAGGCCGCGGTCCTGCAGCAGGCTCCGAGGTGCACCGAGTAGACGCAGCACAGGTTCTGCTGGGTGCGTGCGGGGAAGATGCCGCCCCATGACGGGCAGGTGGTCTGACGGGGCTCGAGGTCAACGGGCGAGGCAGCAGCCATGGGGGCGAGGGCCAGAAGACCGGTAGCGATGATTTGGAACAGCATCTTGGGAGGCCTTGTGAGGGTATTGAGCGACGAACGAGTGTCTTTGAGTGGGCTATCTGGAAGAGCGAGTGTGAAGGAGGGAGGCAGTCGGTGGCGCTGGCTGGCTACATCAAAACGACTGGCATGAAATCGAGGAGGCAGGCCAGCATTTAATACTGGATTGGTCGACTGTCTTCTGGCCGCTCCGCCCCTATCCCCTCCGCATCAAACCCTGCGTGGTAACCCGGGAGTCGGGTCTGCACAAGCTCCAGGGTTGCTCACGATCGGTAATTACCGCACGATACTCATGTGGAGCCCCCGAACAGGTGCCCGAACTTTAATCTTGCGAGCCATGCGCGTGTACTGCCGCTTCGGGAGAGAAAGCCGTGCAATCCACATGGAGTACCCCGGATCGACGCCGAGTGCCGAGATAAATTCATCTGATATAGTTTTCCCATCCATCCCGCGATGAATCAATGCATATTAAGTCCATATGGTCACCCATGCATCTTCTCCGATCTCACCCAATGCTGGCAGCTGTCACCCGATTTTGAGTTGACGTGGCATGTGGGGTTCAATGCAGCTGACTCGTCTGAAGGATTCCAGACTGGACTTACCTCGTGGTCCTGGTCGCTAGAAATGAGGCCTGGATCACCAAGCCCTTCATCTAAATGTGTTTGTCAGAGGAGCAAGCCAGTAGAAGCTAGGTGAATATCATGTTGAGTCTAGTGTAACTCTGGGCTCTGCTCCCCTGCTAGGCAGCATAGCCCCTAATTTCCCTATGTTTTGTATTTGAGAGCCAGAGGAGAGACCGGTATTTGTGTGCTCGTTCGCTGTTGAAGTGGTTTGGTTTGGTTTGATTAACGCCAGGGCACAAAGCCAGGCCTCCCTAGGGGCATCAGACGTGCTAAAGATTAGCCATCAGTGGCATAAGTCCAGCTTACTTCTTTTTTTCGGTTTCGCGCCTTTGTAAAGGAACGGGAAGAATCTATGCAAGGGAGCCGAGCCCAGGAGGCTCCGCCGAGGACAGCTGGCCAACATGGGACGGCGGGTAGAAGTCGGGATCAAGTCTACCCTAAAGTACCTAAATCGTCTCCGCCTCCGCAAGGTGTACAAACCGAAACACGGTGGCTTCGAGACACGTAACGTCGCGTCGTTTCCGAGGGCTACTAGCACAGCCTGCAGAACCCATCATATCTATAATCCCAGTTGGTGTTCTCGTCAGTTCCCGCCAACGCTTCGGTTTTCTACGGGCGCCCTCCATACCACACCGCTGTTCAACCCTGCGCTAGGTTCGTAGCTTACCCATCTTCCAATGGGTGATTCGATCTCCTACAGTCACTTATCCGACTCGACGCCAAGCACAGTGTAGCCTAATGGGGCTGGGACACCCAGTGGAGGAGGCGCTTGCGAACCCTCCGGGGCTTAGCCTGATCAGTCCTCTCCTGGGAACCTCGTCGGCTGCGGGGTTACGCGAACTGGCATGGGACGACGTACAGAGCACGGAGAGGGAAGCCACCAATTGGTCCTGCTCAATCAAGTATGCGGAAATGACCGAATCGCTAAGAAACAACAGAAAACATAAAAAAAAAAAAAAAAAAAAAGAAAAGCCGTCCAGGGACAGTTTGAGAGTTGAGAACCCCCGGACGCAGCGACAGGCAGCCTCGTAGGCATTCGGGGAGGGAGTACTACAACTGGTGCTTTCGCGGCACCCGCGATCTAGTTCTGTTCAGTTGTAACTGCATTCGCCAGAAGTGGCAGATCCCTGCTCCACATCGCGCGTCGGAATGCAGAGACCCGGCCGGGAATATAATCGCCGTTCCAGAAACCGTAAATATAAATACACGTTTCTTGCCTGGCAGACCGGCAACACCATACTCCCACCATTTGACCGATGAGCAGGTTTGCGTTTTTTGTCCCGCTTACACCCGCAGCCTGACCGACCTTGGTGCTGGCTCAATATCCAGGCCCAGCTGTCGCAAAGGATCAAGGGAGGTCCCCGGCCGTGCCGGCCGGGGTCTGCATCACCACCCTCGTCGGCGTCGCAGATGCTCAATAAGCGGTTACAGAGCACTCGGCGACGCCGAGAGGGACTCTCCACTCCTACTGCGCACTCATGTATAAAGACCCCGAGGGTCTACGACCCTCGGGCGCTTTCCTATTAGTTCCTTAGAGGTAAAAATCATGACAATCCTTCTACTGCATACACTCTACTTTGCAATACCAGCCGGTTCTCCAAGTGGACCCATGGCGGCGCGGCTGGCCAGTCAACAGGGAGGAGACCCACTGTCTGCTTGTCCTTCATGTTCCGAGGAGCTAGAGTGTGGATTAACGAAGTTGGAGAGAAATTTTCAGCCACCTTCTGTGGTATCCACGTCTCGATATCTGCTGCATGTAACATGTAGTAACATCGTAGTATCAGTCACGACGAGGTGTCAAACGAACCGACTTGCACGTTGGGTCCAAGACCAAGTTGGCGGGGCGGGACTCACAACCGGCTCCGCAGCCGTCGCCGGCCCTAGCCCCGACACTTCCTAACCCAACGCCGAAGGAGTAACACCCTTCCAATACACCTCGCTAAAGTCCCCTTCAAATTCTCGCATCCTCCGGTTAAAATCCGCCCATGTGGACGCCTCTGTACCGCTCAACCAGCACCTCCACGGCTCTCTGGTCGAGGCCAGCATCGAAACCTGCCGCCATACTTCGCCCTCTCGTACACATGGGGCGACCCGACCCCCGTCGACTCCATCGGCATCGATGGGGCGCGTCTGGGCATCACGGCGAGCTGCGCCGCGGCCCTGCGGCGGATGCTTAGGGGCAAGTTTGTGACGATGATCTGGGTCGACTCCACCTGCATCAACCAGGGATCCGACCCGGAGGCGCTGGCCGAGCGGAGCGACCAGGTCGCCGTGATGGACGTAATCTATCGATCGGCACAGGAGGTTAATGTGCACCTGGGCCCTGGGGACAGCGCCTCCGACGCGGCCTGCGACGCCCTCAAAAGACTGGCCCAGTGGTACCTCGCCGCCAAAGCCCCCGGCCTGCAGCAGGGGTTTTTCAAGAGGAAATATGACAAGCTCGCCGACGACGTATTGGGTAAGTAAAAGAGACAACTGCGGTGTTTGCGGTACCATTGAGTTTGGGTTTTGCGGTTGGTTCGCTCGCAAGCGGGTTACTCCGGTGATAAGGACAGGCATTAACGTAAGAAAAAATTGCCAGAAGAGACTTCGGAACATCCCTACGGAAGACTCCATGGCATCTTCCGCCTCCCCTGGTTTCGTCGCACGTGGGTCGCGCAGGAGGTTGTCCTGGGCCGCAAAGTTATATTCTATTGCGGAGAACACCTCATCCATTTCACGCTTCTCGCCGCCGGGGCCGATTTCACGCGCCTACCTTACTTCAAAGCGGACCTGCCTATGGCCCATCATTGGCGGTCTTACCTCGACTGGCACATGGCGATGCGGGAGTTCGTCCGCAGACACGAGGCGGGGGAGCCCGTCTCGAATCTCAGCTCACACTATCCGCAATACTCTTGGCCCCGGCCCTGCTTCTCGATGCTACGAGACCGGAGGACAAGATCTATGGGCTGTATGCGATCTGCAAGTCCTTGGGGTTTGACTCGCCGGTCCCGGATTATACCGGGCCCCTGGCCGTCGTATATACCGGGGCGGCGACGGCGATACTCCGTTACGGGGCAGGAAATCTCGATATGCTCTCTCAGGTCTGCGGATCCCCTAGGGGGTGGGAACTGGGCGATCCTTCTTGGGTTCCCGACTTCTCGGGCTGTATTTCGAAATGGTCGCCCTCAAGCCCTCCCCACATGTCGACGCCGTTGCTGACGATGGAACAATCCCGCCTTAAGGCCACCTCAGGTTCTACAAAATGTCAGTACAAATTCGAGCTAGACGGCAGGCGCTGAAAGTCCGCGGCAGGAGACTGGGCGTGGTGGGCGCTGTCGGAATGCCCTGGCGGACGGGCAACTCGGCCAATATGCTGGGAGGGGCGCAGATGCCGACGGGACAGCTGGCGGATTGCCTGATCTCCTGCATCGGGAGCTGGTTCGATGTCGCGCAAGAAGGCCGAAGCGACGACCACAACGGTGGCGCTGACGCCACCCAGCGTCTGGCGAGACTGCTGGGACTCGATGCATTGCAGCCCCTAGCTGCCGAACAGCTTGAAAAGCTGGTGCAGTGCGTATCCGCCCTGGTGACCTATTCGAAACTGGACAGGGATAATCCGCCTCTTGTGCGGCCACCCGCACACGCGCAAGAAAATCCGGTTACGGATTACATGCGCGCGGTCGAGCACGCCACCAGCATGCTAGCCATGGACACAAAAATGTTAAGCATGGCCTGGAAGACAGTCATGAGAACCGCGCGAGGAGGAAATTTGGGGCTAGGGACTTATACGGTCCGTGTTGGGGACGTGGTTGCCGTATTTCACGGGTGTTCCGACGCCGCCGTGCTTCGTCCTTGGGGTGGCTGGTATAGATATGTTGGGCCAGCATATGTGGAAGGGGTTACGGATGGCGGTTGGTGGAGGAATTCGACGACTGCGGCGGACGATGACTGGTTTGTTTTGGTCTGATTTCCATGTTTCCCTGTGGTGCCCAAGCATGGGCATCATGGTAGTACGAGATGGCGAGACCGGCGGTGGAGACGCTATCGCTTTTTCAGTTGATAGCAAATGGCAACAATGGTCCCTGCGAGGCCAAGAAGAGTTCAAGCCCCTTATACCATAAATCCCACCCACCCGATCTCGCCTTCTCAAACCACGAGGAGGCAGGAACCCACGAGACCCTCCACTCCCTTCAGTCACGCCAGCTCCGTCTTGTGGCCGTCGGAATCGGCACAAGAGACCGTGGCCCTGCCCTGCTGCCCCTTGGACAATCCCCTCGGCCTTACCGCCCCAGCAACCTGAGCCTCGGGAAAAGTTTTGATTTGAGTTTTCGTTATCGCCGCCGCCGCCGCTACTGCTGCAGCACTTTCGCTCGAGCCACTGCGTTGAGCCCACGAGACACGATTTTGCACCTCGACATCTCTCGAAATTTGGCCAAGACGGCGACCTCGTAAAACCTCTCGACCCCGTCCCCCGAAAGGCCGCCCTACTCCGTCGGTCAGCCCTACCCGCCGAAGCTCTCGCCCTCCGCAGCCGCCGTCGCCACCGTCCACCGCCTCAGCACCCCCAAGCAACACGTCGCCGACGCCTCGACCGCCCGCACGCCGAGTCCCAACTACTTCGGCCTCATCGTCGAGCCGACCCCCGACCCGCGCGACTCGGCCATGCTGCCCCGGGAAAACTGGAGCCCCGCCACGTCATCAGTCCGATCCTTCGCCGCTGCCATCCCGAAGCAGGTGCCTCTCGACGCGAATCCCGAGTTCGAGGCCTTTAGGAGACAGGCCGACGCCAACAGGGGAAGCTCTGGCTTCAGAGGAGCGACAAGCCGTTGGACACGGCCGCCGCGCCGCCGCCCTCCGCCGCCCCCAAGAGCGGACTTCCTGGAGGGCTCTAGCTCTCCCTAGGCCGGATGGACATTGACGCCGACTCCAACAGTCTCCACGACTCGGCATACGTGTCGGCAGACTCGAAACGGAACTCGGAAGCGTCCCTCAATCCGCCGCCCTTCTTCGACATGCCGAGGCACGAGTCCCCCGCCCAGTCTGATTCGCTCTTCGACAAGCGCACCTCGCCGCCGTCCGTGGAGGACAGGCATCCACGCCTCTCGTTCGCCCAAGGGCGGCCAGATCCCCCCGCTCCCGCCATGGGTCCAGGCACGGCAGGGCGGAGACGATGCTGGGGGCGGGCTCCGAATCGGGCAGCCCCGCCGCGATTGGGGCAGCCGAGCTCAAGGTTCTGGTACAGGGGCCGTCGACAGGCCCCATCCTGCTGTTGGACATCCACTCTCACCAAAAGTATGCCACCTCGCGCATACCGGGGGCGCTGAATCTGTGTATCCCGGCCACGATTCTCAAGCGAGCTAGTTTCAACCTTAAGAAGCTGGAGAATACCTTTCAGTCGGGAGCCGACTAGGAGAAGTTCGCCAAGTGGCGCAAGACCAGCCACCTGATTGTAGTTATATCCATAAACCCGCAGATGCACGCCGACAGCTCCAAGGGTAGAAGAGCTATGGAATGTTGGCCGTCGAAAGAACGCGTGGGATGTTGGTGTGTGTATGTGTACAAACGGCACGCGGGCTGCGAGTTGTCAAGTACTCGAAGCCCTTGGCCAAGGCATGGAGAGCGAGGCCCAGACCCGCTTGGCGGAGCAGTTGCTCGCGTAGCGTCGACGGACGTTATTGTCCATCCGGGAGCACATCGGAGGGAATTGGAGGGCATGGACAGAAGAGGCCTAGACCTGCTTGGCGCTGGGGTCGGCTGCGCCGTTGCTGATTCGGTCCTAACCCGGAGTTCCTTGAGCGAGCACGTTTCTGGAAAATGCGTTTGCTGGCCCCTGTTCTTCACTACCGCCCCAAGTCCACCTGACCAACATGGGGCAGGCAATGCTGTAGTTGGACGACCAGCATCGCAGTGGCTGTTTATTGCCTGGCAAAACTGTCAAGAACAGCGAACCAATGGGCGACCCAAGGCCCCAGGCAGCGCATGATCCAGCCGAGCCAGGGCTACGACTGCACCGTGCCACGCATGGAGCCCCGGTGTTAGCGAAGTCCGGC
This sequence comes from Falciphora oryzae, assembly GCA_000733355.1. NCBI lineage: Eukaryota > Fungi > Ascomycota > Sordariomycetes > Magnaporthales > Magnaporthaceae > Falciphora > Falciphora oryzae. The sequence continues at coordinate 164,810 of JNVV01000061.1, forward strand.
CGGGTGCATGGCGACAACCTTGAGGTCCAGGTTGCGCCGCGCGAGCGCCTTGGTGGGGTGCATGTGGTTGGTGGTGGCGCGTGCGAGGGCACGCTCTGGGTCTCCGAGTGCAGTAATTTGATATCCACGGTTGTTTCCGGGCAAGAAGACGTGACCCTGCACAATGGGCTGCTGAACGCAGGGAGTAAGGTGAATGAAGATGGGGTCTGCCGAACGGGCAGCTCGAGTCCAACGGAGAAGCCCTCTCGCCCGACGCTCGTAAATACCGAATGAGCGGCTACTGCACCCGTCCAAGGCAAGGAGCCCGAGGAAGTCGTATAGTGAAATTGGCGGTCCTCCACCCGCAGCTGGGCGCCGAACGCGGTCGATTTGAGTGTCTGGCGGTCCCCGTACAGGTAGGAGGTCATTAACTGAGCGCGGGATTCTCTGGCGCCATAGCGGTCCTCCTGAGGCGGATCAAAGAGGACAATGACCATGTCGTCCACGAGGACCAGCAAGGATGGGTATGGCTGGATGGGCGCATCGGGGGTTGATCTCTGATGAAGGAATTCGATTGGACAGCCCCATTCCGCCGGCGGCAAAAGAACTGTTGTCCGCCGGAGGCAATGGCCCTTGGGGTGGAGGAGGATAGAGAGCGTCTTTGGGACTTGGGGCCTCCACAGTATGATGACCTGGAGGTTCTAATCTCCTGTGGTGAATGGATGGGCCTCTGTCCAGGAACGAAAACTCCTGAGGATGGGTGTCTGACCACCCAGCCTGTGTCAGGATAACCGCCTCGGCGTCAATATCGACGACGAGAAGATACAGGTCGAAAACGACAGGCGGAACCCCATACGGGGCGATCGCATCCTCGAACCAAACAAGACTGGGACGTCTTGCTTCTGTAGAAGGCTGCAAGGATTATATCTTGGTGCAACAGCCATGTCGATGGAACAGCTGGCTTCTGTCAAAAGGGTGGTTTGGGAATTGGCAGATTTGGTGTCGGTGCAAGCGATCGCGACTGAAAATACCGAGCGACCAGGATGGACCGCCGCCAAGGCGAACACAACCGGCTCCACGCGATTGCCGCTCCCGAGCGCCACAAAGGTTCACCCCTACGCGCCTGGCGGAGACGGGACTACTGGAGTGGTGGTTCCCGCACGGCTGCAACTATATCTGCGCACATGGACACAAAAAGATGGTCACGGGCTTGCGATCACAACACTGCACACATGATTGGAGCTGGCTCAGTTGGATTAGGAAGCACTATTTGCTATAAACATAACCCTAGCCCTTCGCTGCTTTCGTGAAAGCTCGGTTCCCCTTTACTCGTAAATGTGCAGCTCAGCCTGGGTCTGGTCCTTGACGCAGGACGTGGCGCCGTTCTCAACGAGGCAGTAAGTAGGAACGACGAAATTGCCCCAGAAACCGAAACTAGAAAAAGAGAAGAGGATTCGTCTTGTTAGCTTCGTGCAGTTGAAGGTCTCTTCCCATATCAGGCCAGGTTACGGCCAGGGTACATAGGTACTTACGCGGGGGCGATCTGGTGGTAGGCGGTAAGGTTGAAGACGTTGTCCTTGCTGGAGCGGATGTTGAACCGGTACGCGTCGTTGGCCGAGCCGCCGTTGCAGTTGACGATGTCGGAGCCCAGGCCCTTGGGGTTCGAGGCCTCGCAAACGAAGGCGGCGACGCCGGCCTCGCGGTGCGAGATGATCTGGAAGCTGATCGAGGTGACGGGCCCGTCGTTGTTCAAGCTCTTGTTGACGGCCTTGAACTTCTGGATGGTGATGGTCTCGCGAGGGTCCGGGTTGGCCAGAGGGGCCGGGGCGGCTAGGACAGCGCCGAAGAGGGCGGCGGCGGCGGCGATGGAGAAGCGCATTTTGAGATGAGGAAAAAGAGCGAAGGGTATGTAATTACTCAGGATTGAATTAGGGTCGTAGAGCGTAGTAGTCTTCGTAAAAAGCGAGTGTATAATGGGCGAGCTGAGAGCGGGCTGAAGAGCAGAGGGGAAACGACAGAAACCAAGTCCGAGTCGATGGGTTTATATAGAGAATCCACAAAGAAAAGTCATGCTGTTAACACATGCCAGCCCCTTTTCCTGGCAAGATGCGACGTCTCTTGGACAGCCGGCGAACGCCGCGATGGTGGAGGCTGCGTGAGGTCATGGATGGGGCGCACTCCACCAAGGGGCTCGTTCGTTCTTCTCCCAAAACGCTGGCAAATCCGAGATGGACCCGTCGGCAGGGTTGACGGCCAAGGCGGATCCTGGGCCGTCCCATGCTTGACTGCGGCAATCCCGACCCGGGGTCCCCACACGAAAGTTCAATACGAGAAAAAACTCGATCTCGTTTGTCATCCGTCCACCCGCTGTCAAGATTGCTTTATGCAACGGGGCCGCACCCAGTGCGTCTGATTTTTCTTCTATTCTTTTTTTCTCTTCTTCTTTCCGAGTATCTAAATGTTCCTTCCCCCGGATCGTCACAATTTGCCGGAGACCCTGGCTTTCCGTCCTATTGTGTCATAACCCGACACATTTGGTTGCAGGGCGCGGTACAATTCAGCAAACCAGCGACACTTCCTCGTAGTCGCTTCTGTCTCAGCTTGTCTCCGAGTAGGGTGGCGCCAAGGCTCGGCTGTGCTGGTTGGGCTATGGGTAAAAAGGGGAAGGCCAACGGTTTCGGAAAGAAAAACCCAGATGGGTGACGATCCAGCCAACGCTATACACGCATTGGAGCCCGCTCGTACAAACGCTGACGGGCCATACCGCTTCGGTTAAGGCCGTCGCCTTTTCGCCGGATGGCCAGCTTGTAGTGTCGGCGTCGGATGGAACGGTCAAGCTGTAGCACGCCGGCACGGGCGAAGAGACACAGACGCTGCCGGGGGACCGTCTCATTCGTACTATTGGTTTCGACGTCTCGATGCCGCCTCTCCTCACAAATACGGGTCGCATAAACTTCGGCAGCGCCGCTCCCGTGGCGGCTCAGAATAGCGAGGTCGCTGACGCCGCTCCCGCCGCAGGAGCGGACACCCAGCGGCGGCGGGAGCAGCGGGAGCAGCAGCTGTACGGCCTCGACTGCGATGGGTCCCGGATCACATGGAACGGAGAGCGCGTGCTGTGGCTGCCACACGAGTTCCAACCGTCATCATCGGCTGCATGGGGAGCTACGATCGCCATCGGCTGTCGGTCGGGCCGGGTCCTGTTGTTCAAGTTTAGTGACACCTTATACAGGCCTTCCTTCCCTCGTACTGAATGTCTATAACTCTCCTCGGGCGGCGAGCGGCTCGTTGCCAGGCGGCGCCGCCTTCGTCGTGGGCTGTCTCTGGCGAACAGAGCGTCTCGGAGGCTGCGGGGATGTTTCTGCGGACCATCTCTGTTTTGGACGTCAGTACTCCGCTTGCAAGCAAAAAAATAAAAAAAAAATAAAGCGACAGCGAGGTTGGGAATAGCTTCACCGATCAAATCCACGTTGGTACGTATCGCTAGCACTCGTTGCTGGCCAAAATGTCGCGTTCTGCCAGTTCGACGGACAGATTTTTGCTGTATTTTGGTGGTGGCGGCGTCCGACTACCCAGGTCGGTTTGGACCACTGTCCTCATCTTGTGCGTGCAAAACGGCGAGAAGCTCTTGAGAAGCAATTGGTCCGTAATGGAATCTAGGTCCGACACCCTCAAAATCCTCTACGGGCTAGCCACCAGGGATCCAATATCATGGTCAGCAATTCACTCCGACTCGGCAAGCCAATGCTTATACACACACCTCATCCCTCCTCGAACCTATCAATTCTTGGCATTGTGCTGTTAGTGCACACTGCCAAATTGCATACAAATCCTTAACACCCGCCAATCCAGCGATCCAACACCAACAACACGCCCGTCAACGGCGCTGGCAACGGCATGCTGCCGTTGCCAGCAGCCCCCCTAGCCAACAAGGTGGCACCACACCCAGGGTTGCCTCGGCGGACTCTCGAGGGAGGCAACCACCTTGGTTAGGTGCTGGCGCTGCCGTGCCACGGTTGATTCTTGGCTCGGAGTCTGCCTACGCTTACGCTTTTATCGGTGCCTTTGATGCGGTCGCGTCGCAACGCCGAGATGCGTGCGAAGGCATCGCCAACCCGCAAAGGGAAGCTCCGAACAGGTCGCCGGGCGGGCACCTGCCACCTACCTGTGGGGTCCGTGCTGATAAGATAAGCACCACCCAATTACGATATCTTAGTGTACGCTCCACCCTCCCACCTCGACCACAACGCACCCTTCAAACCTCGACCACAGCCTCCACCCCCCGGCCCTGCGTTTACGAGCGCGCTCGGATCTGCGCTCTGTCGTATTTTCCATATCACCGTCGTGGACGATCTCATTTCTAATCGCTGTGGATCCCCGCGGCCCTGTCCTCGTCCTCACTCGGGCCTCGGCTGCACCCGCGCAACTTGTAGGGCGAAGCGGCCCTCATTCGTGGACCCTCCCTGATACGACATCCTCGGCTCCTTCTGCTCGCCTCACACCCGAGAATCCGCCCTACCGTTCCCGATCCGCCGGCCTCCTGATGGCGTCGTCATCCGGTATGTTTCTGTGCATCAGAGCTCTCCTCCTTCTCTCCGGTCGCCCTCCCTCGTGTTGACCTCTTCCACGCACAGGTTCGCCGGGAGACCGGTCCCGACATCGCAGCCCGCGGGCTCCAGTCCGCTTGGACAAAAGCGCTCGTCCGCGACGGCTTCCGGCGCCGGTTCGTCCTCCTCCCTCATGGCTCCGGTTACTGTCGGGTTCGCCGTTTAATCTGCTAACCTAGATTCCTCTGCCAGACTGTCCTCCCGGCCGCGACCTCCCGTTTCGCACCCCATCTTGGCCGCCGGGTATGCCCGAGCCCGATAAAGATCCGGCTGCTTGGCCATCCAAGCGCGCATGCGTCGGGCCGAGCGACGCAGATCGCATCCGGGACTGCGCCGCCTATCAGCTCGCGTCCGATCATCTGTGGCGGTGCCACTACGACGCCAACGCGTCCACGGCCAGGATCACCGGAGAAGAGGACGAGAGGCTCGATGCGGCCATGAACGTGGTCTACGACGGCCGGTCAGACGGTTAGAAGCCGGTCCGGCCCGGCACTTTCATCTCGGGCTCGCCCAGAAATGCCTTGCTCCATGGCAGGGACAACCGGGTCGGTGCTTCTTTTCCTTTTTCTATCTTCTTTCCTATATCTTCTTTCCGTTCCTGTATCTTGGTTTTTGCCGTTGCATCTTGCTTTCCTTCCTGTGTTTTCCCCCTTTTCCTGCCTCGCTTCCCCAGCTAACCTGTTCCCTTCGTTTCCTATTTTCTAGCACGACCGCCCGAATCACGGCTGATATCCTCCCGAGATCCGTGTCGTCGGGCAAAAATAATCGAACTGCTGCGGCGTAAATCACCGGACATCTCCGTCAACCACACGGACGCCGACGCCCTCAGCAAATGGCCCCCCGCCGTCAGCGTCGAAACTAAGAGGCCGGGCGAGTCGCATAAGCAGGCCTACCTGCAGATCGGGGTTAAGCAAGCCCCCAGTGGAATATGCTCGAGTGGCAGCAACGGGAACTGCGGCAGTGGCAATAACAGGCGGATGAGGGTGGGCTGGGAAATGGAGAGGAGGAATAAGGGGACACAGCAGCCGCTGCCCCACCACCATCACCTGGACACATCATACATTCCTCCACCGCCGCCGCCGCCGTCCCCTCGCCGCCGCTGGCGTTCCTCCCGGCCATCATCGTCGTGAGCCACGACGCGCGAGGGCGGCGACGGCGGCCGGACGGTGCTGTGGACCCGGTGCAACATGTGCGGCACCGAAACCCTGCTCGGCATTTACACAATCATCTGCTGCGTGCTCGGCTGGCCCGGTACACTGCCGATAGGTACTGGCCGTGGTATGCCGAGACCATCTTGGGCCTGCGCCTCGAGGCGGGGGAGAGGTTAGATAGGTAGCTGACGGAGACTCCGGATGTATCAACCTCTTCCATAACTCGGTTAAAAGCCTTGTCCTGACGCACGTCATCTTCCCCCTCGCGACGTGTTGGTGCTGAACTTTAGACGCGCATGCCACTACGTCGGCGCCCGGCAGCTTCACAACTGCGACGCCGTCCGTAGCCTGTCTCCAGAACACGGAGCGGTGGATCCGGTGGCACAGCGGCTGCCCCAGGAGGGCCCAATCCTCTCGTCAGACCTTGGACGCATCCCTAGGATGTCGACAGGGTAGTGCCGACGTCTCAAGCAGTCGTTTCGGACAAGGAAACACCGCTATTTTTAAAGGCGGTCGTCCCATGTCGTTATCTCCCACGTCATTTCGGCCGCCCTAGCCAGCACGACAGTCCGCAAACGCCGCCGTCAAGCTCGTCGCAGCCCGCTAGTCAGTCTCCTAGCTTTCGTCCGCATATGATCCATGCAACTTTTCAGAGATATCTGCTGCCGCTTGAGCCTGTCTGCGTAGGACTATCTACGCCGCAGGCAGCAGAGGCTAAGTAGGCCAGCCACCGGCCCGTGCCGTGGTGCCTGAAGCACCTCGCAAAGATTTCAAGTCGACGCCACGGTTAGGCCCAGCAGCAGGAACGCTTGAGGCTGTTACGCGAGCTTCCCAGAGTGGCCAATCACGATAACCTCGCTTTCTTATGGCGTCTGCGCTCACGTCCCTGCCGCCTTCTTAGAAACACCGGACCAAGCCATCACAGCTAGTCTGGGCTGAGATAGATGACGCCCGCATGCTCGGATTTGGCACGTGCGTCCGTGCATTTCCGACACCTGGAGTTGACCCAGCGAGAGGCCAGCTTCCTCATCGACGAAATGGCCCTAACACTTCACCCGGGAACAGAAGGAAAAGACCAATAAACATCCACACGCTGTTAAAGCTGAGGCAAAGAAAAGACCGGGCTGTCGAAAAGATTAAGACCATGAGATGGCGCCGACAACAACGCCAATTATTATTACGCCATGCGGCCCATCTCGTACTCCTCCCCGCTGCCCGGCCTGCTCGGCCAGCCGCGCACGTCGACCACGTTCTCGCTGCTGCTGCTGTCGCCCGAGGTCATGTCGCGCGGCTCGCGGGAGTGGTACTCGACCGTGATCTCTTACGTGTGGGTGGTGCGGTTGTCATCGGCGTGGAAGATGCTGCGCTCCGACCAGTCGTCGGGGTGCACCTCGCCCGCCGACGCCTTGGCCCTTCCGCCGCCGCCCGGCCCGGCGCCCTTGACGGCGAATGGGTGCAAGAAGCTGCCGCTGGGCCGGCTTCCCGTGTTGTTGTTCCCGCCCCCGGTGATGGCGATCTTGGCGCCGCCGTCGCCAACACCCGACGTGTGGGTCTCGTAGCCGCGGCTCTTGCTGTGGCTGTGGCTGCCCGAAGCGCCCGAGGAGCCGTAGTAGCGGCGGGTCGACTTCTTGACGTCGCGCACCAACACGCGCAGCACGGAGATGCAGGCCGCGACGATGGTCACGGCTACCCCACAGGTGCTCCAAACCACGAGCCCGAAGCCGTCGTAGGTGAAGTCGCCCTTCGCCAGGGCGGGGATCTGGGCCGACTTGACAAAAGCGGTGGCACCGGCGCTAAAGGAAAAGGTATTAGTCAGATGCTTCAATATATGGGTATGGAAACTGTAGGTCGGCAGGCAGGCAAAGGCCTGCTCACAAAATACCAGCGCTCATAGCCGCGGCTACTCCAATCTTTTCGGCCAGCTTCGTCCATATGATGATTTTAAGCCACTTGGCTTCGGCGATACGCAATAGCGTTGAAGCGAAAGACGTTTTGGACCAGACGGTGCCCAGTACCGTAAAAGTGCCGGCGATGTTACCGTTGCGGCCGATGGGGCCGATGTTTGTCGGGTTCTCGAACACGAGGTCGCACATGTGCCGTCCGAAGCCAATCTTGACGTTGAAATCGAGGACGATGCCGGAGATGAGCAGGAAGATCCGGTGGCAAGCACGCAAGGGTCAGCCTCCCACTAGCCAATCCGCGTCTCGCAGAGCTTCCATGCAAGCAAAACCAGGTGCTTGTGCTTACCCATGTTATCACCAGCAGCCAGTCGTCCCACCATTTGCAGCACAGCCGCAGCGCCAGGAAGACGAAGCCGGCGCCGATAAGGACCCAGCCGATGGGGCCGTCGCAAGGTTTAATAGGGATAAGCACCAGATAGAAGAAGGCCCTAGCAGTGATGATCGTTGCCCTCTTATCCCCTTCAGGAGTGTCGTAAATCGTTCACGCCAGGATTCCTATTTCCCCTACCCACAACAGCAAGCGGCCAGTGGCAATCAAATACCAACACGGGCCATGGGAGCGGCCGGGGAGCGGGCCCCAATTGTGTTACGTATTCGGCATTGATCGGGGAAGCCCACCCAGCCAAGCCGATGATCCCAGTGAGCCCTCAGGGATACGCTGAAGGGCCAGGGTAAGGGTCAGCAGGGGCTGGGGGGCCGGCCGGAACCGCGCATCGTGGGAGATGCTGGCCTAGAGCAGAGCGGAAAAGCAGTCGGGCGATGCTAGGAAACGGCGGCACAATACCGGAATGCTACTCTAAAAGGAATGTCGCGTCTTTTTGATCCAAATTACGGGATTAATTATTATGTTAAATAAAGGAGGCGCGGCGTCCTTCCAGGGCCAGGCTCTATTCCCAAGAACTCCTAAACCGAAGTTTGGAGTATTCGAGCCAGCCTCGCCAGCAACGCAGAGTGAGTGAGTGAGTGAGTTTATTTAACGTCAGTAAAATCGGGATCTACCAGTCCCTGCCTCCCAAGGGGCATACGACGTGCTAGCACTACCTAAGCTTATCTACACCAGGATACAGTGCTGCTATCGAGGCGGCTAACAAATTAACCCGTAGGCACGGAGGTGGGCCGCATTCCGGCGCTCCTTGTTGGTGAGCGGGCGATCGGCGGAGGGCGTATATATACGCCAGGGCGTTGTAGGCGCTGCGGGTGGTAGTAGTGCGTTCGGCCGGCGAGTGTGCTGGAAGGGGGTAAGGCCGGGTTTGGGCGGGGGGGTCCTCGGGACCCCAGCCAGCAACGCAGATGCCGCAGTGCCTGATGGGATCCCCTGCTTTGAATAATAAAAAAAGCATGGTGAGGGTAAGGGCAAGGGCAGGGAGGAGCACGTTGGGGTCTACGCGCTAACACCAAAGCTAGGCGCCATCTCTCATGCCCTTTGCGCTAGAGGTCCCCACACTATGGAGTCAGCCACATTGGGATCTGTCACAACCTTGTGTTCAGCCATGTTACAGTTGGTGTCCACAGGAGAGCGTATGTTTTGGGAAATTCGTATTCCCTGTGGCTTACCGTGCCGACGCTTAGAGTCGTGTGACTGCGCAGCGCCGTGTCTACATGGACATCGTTTTGCCCAGGGAAATGATGCTGGTGTCGAACACCGGCGCCGACGGAGACGCCATGTTCCCCAGGGGATACCGGTTCTGGGTGTTAATACAATGCTTTGCTTTGAGCACCGTGTCCTGCCCAGGATACAATTGACAATTGACGCCTTCTCTAATTGCGGCCCGGACGTAGTGTGTGTTACGTAATACAAATGTGCCTGCCAACGCGTGGTTTTATTACAGCTGCTGTCATTAGATGTCCTGTGTCCCTATCGCCACACTACCGCCACCCACACACATCTCCTACCCGACCGCCACCATCCCATCCAAAGGAAGTTATGTCGATTACCACCGTCACCACCCCAAGGGCTCTTCTTCAGTTCTTTCACCCCGACCTTGTTGTCTTATACTGTCTTGGGGAACCGTAACGCATAGGCGTGTCGTCGCTAGTAGCACCACCCGTCGCCAGTCGTTGCTCACAAAAAGATTTTTCTAGGAGGCTAGGCAATGCGGTAGCCTAGTCAGTCAATGTCTCCGACCGAGGGACATAGGAAGAGAGTAATTGGAGGCATCAAAATTCACCAAGTATTGCGCCGGCAGGCTTAAATGCTGTCCGCGCCAAAGCTGAAAGCCGACACCAGCAGCAAAAAGTTAGCTCGGACCAAGGACAAGAGGTGGAAAAGGCGACGGACGGGAAACCGGACGCGTTTTACATCAAAACATTTATTCAGCCCACCCAACTGAAAATCCCGCCCAGCTTGCCCCTCACGAGATCCGCGTTGTCTTTGACGACAAGCTTTCGGAGTGTCCTCAGCACCAGGACGACTCCCTTAGTTTTACAAAAGGGCTCCAGAGCACTGGGGCTGCCTTGCTGGTGTTTTAGAAGCGACTGGATAACCAGATCGTTTTCCAAATCACCGCCTCCGGTTGGTGGCGCACGCACATATGTTGCGTCTTTGCCAAAGTGCTTTCTGGCAGGAAATATTAGATTGCTGCTATGCGCACAGGCCGAACGGGTGGCTCGGCTGGGTGCGGGGGCGGAGTGGCGGGCCCTCTCGGGCATCCACCCATCCGGCCCGTGTTCCTGCACCAAAAGTCATGCACCCGATCGACCATGGCGATAAGAGTCGAGTTGACTGAAAGTGGCACGTCTAGTGGAGCCCGGCCGATGGGAAGCCGCACCCGCCTGATAAAACTCCACTAGTTCCCATCCGTCTCGCTGGCCGGGCTGACGCGGCGCCACGCCACGGCGCCTTGCTACAGCCCACACGGAAGCTTCTCAGTCACTGCCTGGTGACTGGAGCTTTGTGCCAGCCCCCGTGCCCGAACGGTTGTTGCCGGAGGCGGGCCTCGGAGCCCCCGATAAAGCGGGGTCCGCTGGTTACTTATTTCCCCCAGCATTCTGGTGATGCCGAAGATAACCGCCTCCGCGTATGGGAGCAGGCTCGGGTTGCATAGGAACCGAGTCGCAACTGCTCGGCGCGAAGGCTCCTGCCGGGTCATGCCAGTAATTTCCTTGTCCACGCCTCAAAGCTTCAAGCCCTTGGCGCCGCTTCCATTCATCTCGCGGGTGGCGATCACCAATAGCTTTTGATTTTGAAGAGTTGTGCTACCGCAGCAAATGCGCCACAATACAAAAACTGGCCACCCCGGGTATACATACTGTGTACGCGGAACTACCTGGGCCCCTTACGGCAGTAGTATCCCAGGCAGGTTGATCGCTTCTGTCGCTAGCGTCGATTCCCCCGCTGGAATTGCATGATATCATTGCTTTTCGTCTGTTTGACAAACCACGATGAACGGGGAAAGCCAGAATTCTGGAGAGGCCAACCCGTTTGGCAGGGGCTGCATGCTGGGGGACTGCATGCTGATATGATTGGGCATGACATCACATACTGTACCAGCATAAAGACAAACAGGGGAAAGTCCGGGGGCCCATTTCCTATTGAGGACGCTGGCACCCAAACGGCACTGAAGGGGATAGTTGGCAGAAAATTCCGTACAAGGATCCTCGATTGGGGCTAGCCATCGGACGAAACCCCGTTTCGATAAGGCTGGAATGATGGTTTCGGCACAAACGATGTCCAGCGTAGTTGATCCTTGTTCAGTGGCTGGCTCAGGGAGCAGGTCCAGAGCCGCCTCGTGTGGCAGAACCGAGATGTAATGGCTTGTCAAAAAGTGGCTTACACCTGAGCAGCCTTCACAAGCGGACATACTTCAATAGGCCCGGGGGCCCGGAATTACAAGGCGGCGGCACATGTGCCCAGGGTGTGACAGCTGCTAGGCTGGAAGGGCACCGACTGCTAGCATATATACCTGCGCTCAATTTGTCACCAAAAAAAAATGAAACTGGCAACTCGCTGTCAAGGTGCCCCAAACTCTTCAACTCTTTAGCTCTTTGCGTTCTACGTTTGCACAGGCGGCATTTCCCACCGCCCCTCCGCCCATCATGCCGTTCAGCTCAACGGAGCTCGAAACCCGCCGGGGTGAATCCCGGGCCGGCATGGGGATTGTAGTCACCATCGTTTGCCCCGCCATTGCGCTCCTGTCCGTGGTTTTGCGCATTTACGTGCGACGGTTTCTGGTCAAGATCGTTCACCCGGAAGATTATGCTATCATTGGCGCGATGGTACGAAGGCCTTTGCCGCCTTGCCCCACTTGTGGGTCCCAAACATAATTTAAGCTTATTTCTGAAAAAACGCAGGCCTCCTCCATTGTCTTGACCACGTGCCTGGCGATCTGTACGCTTCTTTGCCCCGCACAAGTCTCCTTTCGGATCGTTACATGGTCAGGTGCTTCACGATGCGGCTAACTAACATCCCCCAGCATTTGCCAACGGGGCCGGGAGACATATCGAAACAGTTTCTCCCGACGAACTGATGCGACAGCTGAAGGTACGTTAATGGAAAATGGGTAGGCCCTTCTGTGTGAATCACAATAAACCGCAAGCTAAATATATCCTGGAGCAGCTTACGCCCATCGTCTGCACAGCGTACCTCACCACACACATGCTCACCAAGCTATCCATTCTCCTCCAATACGTCCGACTCAGCGTTATGCGCTTCGAAAGGGCGTTGTGCTATAGTCTCATCGCCGTTTCGACATCCGGGTGGCTCGTTTTGTTTATACTTAACTTAGTTCTCTGCGTGCCTCTCCACGCCATATGGACACCCAACACACCGGGAGCTAAATGCCTCAATATCACCGCGGTTTGGTTTTCCGGCTTAATTTTCAACATGACGATGGATTTTGCCATTCTCATCATCCCGGCATTCATTCTCAGGCACTTGACGGTCCCTTGGACACAACGGCTCCTTCTCGGCATTATTCTGGCCTTCGGCGGACTGCAAGTTTACGCATTCAATTTCCACCCTGAATCACCTTTCCTCCCTATAGCAGCAACACTGTTAGCTAACAGAGTTACGGTCGTACTTTGCTTGATTTTTTTTCAGGGGCTGCATCGTCTCCGCCCTTCGTCTGCGGACAATATACGCGACCACAAATTCCAAGGATAAAACATGGGATAGTGTTCCCAGTGGAATTTACGGCACCGTCGAACTGAACGTGGGCATCACCTGCGCATCTATCGTCGCACTCAGACCCTTAATCCGTCAGCTGCGCCGGCTCTTCCCCGGAGGCGGGCCCGACGAGCAGGCAAAAGTGGACCCCAGGCCGATGGATCCCCGGCCCCGTATCCTCCCCGATGAAATCCCGTCGTTCGATAGCACCCAAGTCTCCAGCGTATCCGGCGGCGTGAAACTTGGCACGGTAAACAAAGACCTCAGCCGGACGCGTTCTGCCACCTCCAGCGACGGCCGGACGTTGAAAGGGACAGTGGATCAGGATCCGGAGATCGGAGCCACCTCTCCAAAGCTGCCCCGGAGTGACAGGTATGCTTCCCTGCCCCGAGGACACACGTTCTTCCACCTCCGGTTATTACCGCCCCTGGCTAATATGCTGGCGCTTGCCGCGCGTTCACTGCCGCAGCGCACAACAGCTTGTAAGGTCGCGTGCTGACTAGGCGCGTCGAACCGGGCGACGAGCGGTCAGGCTAGGCGGCGGCCGTCTGCGTGTCGACATACTTTGGGTGGAGATCGGACGACGATAGGGGATGACTAAATGGGCTGGGAGGGGAGGCCAAGAGTTGATGTCGACGTGCGCGCGGGGGACTTGTGTCCTGGTTCGGACGGGTGGTGCCCCTGCGGCCGACGGTCCTTATGCGACAACACACAAGTGTGGGCAACCTGTTGTTAAGCAACATGTTGGTTCTCTCAGACGGCGAGACACTAGCGGTGCGCATTGGTTCTGCTCTTATTCAACAAGTCGAGGCGGGTCTAGGTCTAGGAAATCCAACGCTAGCGGGCCTGGACGCCATTTTGTGGAAAGGAGAGATTCAACTGGCAGTTGTGTCAGCCCTCATAACCCTAGCCGGGCGCGAGAAAGGGGACGCACTCACTTTGCAAATACATACACGGTTACAGGGGCGATACGGTAGTCGCAAGCGTCCTTCCAGTCAGACGCGCAGTAGGGAAGGCGGCGGCGGACGTCGTTGACCATGCCGCGGGAGAGCTGGGCCCTCCACTGTGGGGATCCCATCTCAGCCCAGCTCAGCCCCATCAACTCGCAGTGCTTCTTCAACCGCCCCGGTCTTTTTCGAAAAGTGTCCCATTATTCAAACTGTGGAGGCCAGATATTGTATTCGGCAATCCATTGCATCAGGCGATGGCGAAAGGGAGCAATAAACAGCAGCTGCATGTTTAACGTTGGAGATTTAGGGGGTCGGTCGGGTTGGCGGGGCTGCTCCTTATGGCCTCGACCGTCGTGAACGGACCCAGACGCCCGTTGGTCGGGCCGACGGGCGTGTCGGCCCAGAAGATCGTCCTGCCTCCGACGAAGCTGCTTTTAGCAAATAATTTTGCCAAATGACGAGTTTAATATATTCCCGTTAAATTTAAAATAAATTTAACCGTTTTGTCAAATAAGCCAAGCGGGAGCGAGAAATAAAGCGCTTGGAAAACCCAATAACGCATTATTATTGCGAACGCTTAAGCGCTAGTTATTAAATTTAAAAAATTATTACGAGATTTTTTCAGTATTTGGCATTTTTATATTCCCTTGTGCAATGGGTTGATATTAAAGAGTTCGAAATACTTTACGTTTTTATAAAGATTTGCCTGTGGTATTAAATCCGTGTAGCTTGGCACGGTGGACTCGCGATCCGGGGAAATTTTTTTTTTTTTTTTTTTTTTTTTTTTAAAAAAAAAAATCTAGGAGTTGTACAACGACTCCCTTTAATATTGCAAAATAAATGTTATCCCTGTAATGAACCTTACAACCCAGCTACAACAGTGATACTGAGATCACTAATAATGGTCTTCAATCGCTAAAGTTCCTGTTTTGGTGACGAGGAACTCGTCTACGGCGACATCTTTGCCGCTCTCTTTCCCGTGCCCGCTCTCCTTGATACCCCCGAATGGCGCCTCGGTGGCGGAGCTGTTGCCTGCGTTCTACAATGAAATGTTAATGCCAACTTGCCTAAAGGTCCGTTTATGCAGGGATGCCTACCAAACCGATCATGCCAGCCTCCAGCTGCTCAAACATTCTCCACAGCCGGTCGACGTTTTTTGTGAAGACGTAGCTGGCCAGCCCCATGCTTGTCTCATTTGCACGCTTTACGACCTCCTCTTCGGTCTCAAACTGGTATAGGCCGAGAACTGGCGCGAAGACCTCGTCGTGGCTCATAGCCATGTCGTCCGTCAAGCCTGTCAGTACCGTGGGCGACATGAAATAGCCGCCTCCCTCGGCGCGCTTGCCATTGCCTAGGACCGCCTTCGCTCCCTTGGAAACCGCGTCGTTGAAGAGCTCCTCGCCCTTGTCGAGTCCTCTGGATGTCGTCACAGGTCCCAGTGTGCAGCCTTCTTCCATGCCGTGTCCCATCTTGAGCGCCGAGGTCTTCTCGACCAACGCCTTGACGAAGGCATCGTGGATACCCTTTTGTACGTACACTCGGTTGGCAGAAACGCACGCCTGGCCCGCATGTCGCCACTTCAGCGCCATGAGCTGCGAGAGCGCCTGGTCTAGGCTCGCGTCGTCGAACACAATAAAGGGGCAATTGCCACCAAGTTCTAGTGTCGTCTTCTTGAGGTTGCGCGCGCACAGCCCGGCTATTATCTTGCCGACGCGCGTGCTTCCGGTGAAAGTGACCTTCTTGACCAGCGGATGTAGGCAGAGCGACTCGGCGACTGCAGGAGTATTCTCCAGGCTGGTGCTCAGCACGTTAAGTGCCCCAGGCGGGAAGCCCGCCTTGGAAGCCAGGTATGCGAGACAGATGGCCGTGACAGGCGTCTCAGGGGACGTCTTCACGACCATAGTACAACCCGCCGCGAGTGCAGCACTCGCCTTGCGTAGGACCAGCGCGACGGGGAAGTTCCACGGCACGAGAGCCACACAGGTGCCGATAGGCTGCTTGATGAGCAGACCCCGACGACCCGGAATGGCCGAGGTGAAGGTTGCGCCCTGCACGCGGTCCGCCTCGCCCGTAAACCACCACGTGAACGAGGTCGCATAGTCCAGCTCTCCATAGGCCTCGGCCAGTGGCTTCCCGGTCTCGTGGACCAGAATCCTTGCGAGATCGTCACGGGCGGCGACGATCAGTGAGTGCCATTTTGAGAGGGCTTGGGCTCGCTTTCGGGGCGTCCACTTTGAGTAGGCCTGGAACGCGGCGTTCGCAGTGGTTACGGCTTGGTCGACATCTTCGGGAATGCTGTCCGGGCAGGAGGTCCAGGACTTCCCGGTGCCGGGGTCTACAACACCGAATCGTTTCTTCGATATAGATGGCACAAACTCGCCATTAACGTAGTTCTCGAAGTGGAGGAGGTCAGGGTCGGAAAGGGCGAAGGGAAGGCTTGAAGGCTTGTTTGTCGACGCCATACCGGGGAGCTGTGTGCGGGCTTGGCAAACTTGGGAAAGTTGGGCAAGAAAAAAAAAAAAAAGAGGGAGGACTAAACTTTGGACAGCAATGTGAAAAGCGAACTCCAGCTCCCGAGGCAAGCGCTCACTGTGAGCTCAAAGAATAAGCTCGAGTTCCCCCGCATTCGTTCCTGACAGGGCCGGCGTGACGCAAAGCAGCGGCTTAGCCAGTGGAGCGGTGGCACGCTCCGTACCCCGCGTTCTTTGGCGACGGCGGTCCACCACAACTCGGTGGGACGCTCCTCTGCCAAGTACCTACCCAAGCTCTCTCCGTGCGCCATGACGAAGTGATCAAAGCGATTTATGAAGGCGGGCACGGGTCCCCCAATGGGCATCCTCTGCGGCATCCGAGGCCGTGATGGTGTGACCCACCAAGAGCGGAGAAGCTCGTGGCACGCGTCAGGGTCGAGCTCGAAGGCACGTTCATAAGCCGAGGGAGGCCCTTGTGTTTGCGGGGCCCCACGGGGTTGGTACTGTAGCCCCTGCCTGGCACTCCGGGCCCAGTCATAGGATGTTCTATAATATCGTGGTACGCGAAAACCTCGACAGAGCTGGGACATCATCCAGCCGTTGGTGGCTCTGTGCCGATTTCCAAGCCAACGCGATTTATCAATATCCAAATGGCGTCCACCAACCCCCCGCGCCGCCGTTCTCGTCACACGAATACTTACAACCGCCTGGTTACCGTTGCGGTTGCGTTCGGCTCCCTAGTAGGCATGCCCTGTCGTGCGATTGCATGTAGAGTACTGATGCAAGACTCCCCTAGACTTACGGGTATTGCTCTTCGATCATCGGCAGCACCATTGGCCAGCCTGGGTGGTATGAATTCTTCAATCTCCCCCAACAGGGCGAGGACGGCTACGGCACGACCACAACCAACGCAATCGCCACCGCCAATGGACTATACAGCGCTGGAGGAGCCGTCGGCAGTTTGTTTGTGATGTGGGCGGCCACCGCCTTGGGGCGAAAGCGGTGCATTCAGATCGGTGCAGCTCTGGCGCTGCTCGGCGGGGCGCTGCAGGGAGGCGCTGCCGACCTTGCGTAGGTCTTTGTTTGACATCCATACCCTGAATAGCGGATGTACGAGCAACATCACTAACTTACAGATCATTCTTTTAGCATGTTCCAGGTCGGCCGAGTACTCGCCGGCCTTGGTATCGGACTCCTCGTCACCGTCTGCCCGATGTACATGGGCGAACTCGCGCCTCCTGAAAACCGCGGCTGGCTCGTCGGCCACCACGCCATATTCCTGGTCTTCGGCTACATGCTCAGTGGGTGGCTCGGGTACGCGTGCTACTACGCAACGAACGTCAACCCGTCTTTCGCCTGGCGATTCCCGCTCTGCATGCAGTGCCTCGCGCCGCTCGTTCTTCTCATCACGTCCATCTACATTCCACGGTCACCTAGATGGCTTCTCCAGAAGGGAAAGACCGAGCAGGCATGGGAAGTGCTGAAGCAACTAAGGAAGTCGGACGACGACCCGCATGACCTGGCTGCAAAGGAGGAGCTCTATCAGGCCAAGATGCAGATTGCCCTCGACGCTGCAAAGCTGAAAGCTACTGGATATGGACCTTGGACTGCTGTCATCAGGAAGAAGAGCTACAGGAAGAGGATGATTATAGGGTTCTTGACGCAGTGGGGAGCAGAGTTTGCTGGACCGTTAGTTATTGTGAGTATCCTCCTCTGCTTATAGTTTCTGGATCCTGACGTCCGCAGAACAACTACTCGGTCATCCTCTACACGAACCTTGGCCAGACCGGCTCTATGCCGCTCCTCCTCTCCGCGTTGTGGCTGACAACGGCCGGTAAGTCTACTAGAGATTTTGTACAATGGTCGCGTAACTGATCGTCACCGCAGGTGTGATCTATAATCCACTCGGCGCTTGGATGCATGACCGAATCAACTCTAGGCGCTGGATGTTTATGGTTGGCCTCATGGGTTGCCTCGTGACCACCAGTGGTCTCGCTGGCTGCATTGCCCAGTATTCTGGCACCGACAACAAGTCAGGAAATGCCGCTGGAGTGTTCTTCGTCTTCTTATACCTGACGTTCCAAGGGTGAGCTTCGCCTCTGCAGCCGCGCACGTATGCGACCATGGCTAACCGGACGCCCAGCACCCTTTGCGACACAACCATGTACATCTACGTTTCCGAGATCTTCCCGACAGAGATCCGGCCTATCGGTATGGGCTTCTCTCTTTTCGGCCAATTCGCGTCTACCGTGATCCTCCTGCAGACCGCTCCCATCGGGTTCGTAAACGTCGGCTGGAAGTTCTACCTTGTCGTTATCATCTGGTGCATCGTTTTCATCCCCATCGTGTACTTTTATTTCCCGGAGACCGCACGCCTGTCCCTCGAGGAGATCTCGGCGCGCTTTGGAGACGACGTGGCGGTTCACATCAACGACGTGTCGGAGGAGCAACGCCGGGAGCTGGACGAGTTTTTAAAGGCAGCAGATGTTGTGCACATGGAAGGTGGCGAGAAGGAGAAGGCAGCCGGGGGAAAGGCCATTGAAAGCGCGTGATGGGATAACCTCTTGCCGAAACAAAAGGGTATCCCGAGATAGGTATTGTACTTCGTCGGCCTACGACTCTTTGGTTCAGAGGACCTAGGTCCTGCTTTGAGTGAAGAAAGTCTTCTCAACTGTGATCCTGAGAAGTATTATTTTATCTGGCCACTCGTTGTCATGTAAGCAGGGCGCCACTCCAAGCGCCGGGCTCCATCCACGAGCCGTGAGAATCCGGGCGTGTAGCTTACACGTCCCGCCACCACAGCTCCGATTAGAACATGCCGAGCCCATATCTCGCTTCTACGACGCCCCATGCACCCACGATATCCGGTGCGGGAGATCCCTGACATGTCTCCCGTCACGCGTTGCGCCCCTCGGAGCGTGCCACCAGAAAATGAAGCGGGGATAGCGTCATGCCATGCGTGACTAGTGCAGCGCGAAAGACGGGGTAGCCCCGTCGAGCCCCAGGAGGCTTGCCCCGCTTCGGCGCCCCGTAGTCCTGTTGCCCACGACGTCCAAGGGAGCACCATATGAATGAACTGGTGAAATCACCTCCCTCCACTGAGCACAGGAGAATTTAGTACCATCATTCTCTTTTGGAGAAACACGACTATCCCCAACTCTTCCCTAGTGTACCTGAGGGCTTGCGACGACGTTCTCTTGTCGACGCGCAGATCGGCTCGACCATACCAAGATATCTACAACTGGGAGGAGGCAGTCAAATCTCGAGGATGGGCTCATCAAACACTACGGAATCGTCTTCCGCGAAAGGCCCCTTATCTATCCACAATCTCTCTTTTGACGAGCTTCCCGACCCGCGACGGGTGTGGCCAGCCAGCCCGAATTCTCGTGAAGAAGGGCTTGGCCGGCTGGTTCTGCTCACACCAGAGGTCGTCGCCGCCGCCGCTGCATCGTGCATCAAGAAGGGCCACCGGGTGTCCCTGAGCTGGGACCTGACGAAGCTCGACTTTGCCAACTTCAACCGGGCGCCGACGCAACATCACATCATCTCCCTCCTGGACGGGGCGGCTTTCGACGACGTCTACATCTTCAACCCGCAGCAGTCCTCCCAATGGGACGGGCTGCGCCACTTCTCCGCGCCGTTCCCCACGGCGGAAAATCCGACGCGCAGGTTGTTTTACGGCGGGGTGACATCCGCAGATATCGCGGACAGGAAGAACACGAGAATCGGCTTGCAACATTGGGCACGGGAGGGCATCTGCGGACGCGGAGTGCTGCTAGACTATGTCGAGTATGCGAAGCGAAATGGCATTCAGTACAAGGCATTGAGCGACCATGCTATACCGCTGAGGGTATTACTTGAGATTGCACGGCAACAGAACATTGTCTTTCAGCGAGGAGATATCCTGTTTGTGCGTATGGGGCTCACCAAGGAATGGGACACGGAGATGAGGGCAGCAGACAAGCTGGCCTACTGCCAGACCTCCAGCCCCCAACACGCAGGCGTGGAAGGCACAGAAGAAATGTTGCGGTGGATTTGGGATTCCGGTTTTGCTGCCGTGGCCAGTGACGCGATGTCTTTCGAGGTGTACCCGCCCAAGACGTCCTACCCGCGGGCAAGCGGAGAGGATGTGAAGGGGCTGTTCATGCACGAGTATCTGCTGGCGGCCTGGGGTATGCCTGTCGGGGAGCTTTTTGATCTGGAGGAGCTTAGTAAGCGGTGCGCCGAGGAGAAGAGGTGGGAGTTCTTTGTCACGAGCGCTCCGCTGAACATGCCTGGTGGCGTTAGCAGTCCCCCGAACTGTCTCGCAATATTTTGAGGATAATATGACACCCAGCTCTCATACCCGGTCACGCATAGCTTCGTCTAAATGGACGGCCTACTCGATCGCCCGCTTCATATTGATGCATTGATTGAGGTTATGTACTCTGATGTAGCGTCAGTATATAATAAGTATTTACATCGGCATATCTTCCTTTCGCTTCATATAGTCAACAGCGATAGGCTTATGAGGCGTCGCTTGCCGCCAGCACAGTGCTTTCGAAGCTCTGCAAAATCTTGGTGAACTTCTCAGCCAAGCCCCAGCATTTCAGACGCTGTAGCATGTTCCGGGCATCGCGGCTGATGAGCAGAGTGGCCCCATCCGAAAAGATGTTTGACACTGTGCCGATCGAGGCAGCACCGCCATGCTCGATCCAGTCAGACACGGCGCTGCCCTTCTCTGCTCGGTGCGGCGGGAGGTCGAGACAAACCACTGGGGCATGGCCCGAATATCTGTGGCTGCGCGGACAGTATTTTGCAAACGCGATAATGAATATATAGCCCATGAAGAGGCGCATGATCTCGCACGGCGCCGATACTAGGTAGTCATTGGCGATGACGATAATTTGCGCCGCGCGGTGGACAAGGCGGCGCGCCTCTCGGGGGTCCCTCGCAAGCGTGGCCTGCAGCCGACGTTCCGCCATCTGAATTCCTGTGTCGAATGGTGAGCCTCGGGACACGGCATTTCGCACGATGTAGAGCATAACATCGAGCGTATCCCGTGCCGTGTATAGGTGCGAATAATGGCATATTAAGCTCGCGATGCTGGTGGCTAAGTGAGTATGATCATTCCGACAATAGGATGCGAGTGGCTTACTTGTAGCTGATCAAGTCTGCCGTCGAGGCGGGTTGGTCCATCGAGGCGACCAAGCTGTCGAGCGCGTGCAGCAACGATGCCTTGTTCTCTTGCTGAGCCGAGGAGAGCGTCGGAAGCCCGAAATATTCGGGAGCGGAGAGAATCTCGAGCTGCTTCAGATCCCACAACAGACGGCCGATGACTTGTACGCACAGCCGCTTGCCCCAGTACGAGATATGAGTCGGGACTGGCCTCCCGGACAGCACGGCCTTGAGGATAGACGGCACTGGGGCGCCGAGCGCGTTGGGATGGGCTCGGGCCCGCAAGGCCGCCCACGCGTGCGCCGAGGGTGCCTCCCAAAGGCTCTCAGCGCACGGCACGCGGGCCGGTAGCTCGCTAAGGTC
This sequence comes from Falciphora oryzae, assembly GCA_000733355.1. NCBI lineage: Eukaryota > Fungi > Ascomycota > Sordariomycetes > Magnaporthales > Magnaporthaceae > Falciphora > Falciphora oryzae. Next base: position 186,550 of record JNVV01000061.1, read on the forward strand.
GACGGCGCCGCGCCTACTGGTCAGGGTGCAGAGGCTGCAGTCATATTCGAAGGAGGACCACGCGGTTCGGTTCTCGCGTTCTCGGCCGACCCAAGTCAGCCATTCATCGCGCAATGAGGAAGAATCACCGGACTTGGTCGGGCTGGGGTCCTGCGCCTCGGCACCGATGCTCGGCCTGGTTGGCAAGTAGCCCACTCCTCGAAGGCTTCCGATGAGAATTCCGCGTGATCGGTCCGCATTTTGGTACAGCTGGCGGTTCCCAGAGCCGAGTGAATAGATCTGGTGCAAGCAAAGTGCGTTCAGGTACGAAATATCCCGGTAGTTTGCGGTGTTTGAGGAGCCCTGCATGAGTGTTAGCATCGGTAGCAGGGAGGGTTCGGGACATGGAAAAGGAACCTACGAGCCACGCAATAATTGGCATGCAAATATCGCTGATTGACGCGGCCAATTCCGGGGCACGGTCATGGTCCGAAACCAGTGCCCCTATGCAAGCCATGGCAGCAACGAGGACGGTAGGGAAGCTGGAGATATCCCAAGTGGGCACGTGAAGAAGGGGCAGGATTGGGTGGAACCTAGCCAAATACACATCGACAAGCCCTTTAAGCAAGGCAGCCGCGTGGGTCAAGCTCGCGTCCACGAGCTCGTCGAAACGTGGCAGGCGAGGCTCGGACATGAGGGACACTAGCCCGCCCAGAGTGACTGGCGTGAACGAGCTGCTCGACTGCAGGGTGCTTTGGAGCACCTCCCGCAAAGGCGGCAGAGAACAGCGATAAGGGGTAAAGTCTTGTGTTTGGTCGAACGGCCATGGTTGCACGACCGGCCGCGAACGCAGAGCTGGCAGAGCAGGTAGTGCTGCCGGATAGGCATGGTCAATGTATTGGCTCTGCCCAGCCTCAGGCGGGATGGCAGTATTTTGTACGGGAGTGACATCGGGAACGTCAAAATCCAACCAGTCGAGCCCCAAGCCTCTGAAATCCAGCTGACCCGCGGCTGATAGTGAAGTGATAAAGGGGGGCGAGCCGGAAGCCACGCTATATTCGCCCTCGGAAAAGCCGTGGTGATACCCATTGGGGTCTGAGAGAAACCGCTGGGTGTTCTCTTCGGCGACGGTGGCCAGAACGCAGGGGGTGATGGGCTCGTACTCGGGACGGCAGGCATCGCCGTAAAACGGGTGTGTTGGTACAGGTGCAGCGGCCGGTACACCAGTAGAGCTGCTGTCGGTCGCCTCGGGCTGAATGAAGGCGGCATCCATCCGGCCGGCCTCTGCAAGCACCTCGACGAACCCATCCTCGCCCTCTGGCGTTTCCCGGGAGACACTAGGCGGATAGGAGCAGGTCTTACCGGCTGCGGCACACAACTGGCAGGGCTGCACCCGGTCGCATCTGCGTCGCTTCCGCACACAGCGGTCGCAGGACCGTTGGGAGGGTTGCCTGGGGCCTGTTTCCACCCCATGCGCCGCCCGCAGGTGCCTTAGCAGAACATCGTTCCGGCCAAACGATTTGTCGCACCTCCCACAGGGGAGCGAGAGCCGTCGAGATGGGGGCAGATGCGTGAGACGGTGTCGGTCTAGATGGCTGGGGCGCGAGAATCTGCGGCTGCAGTGAGGGCATCCCAGGCGACCACCTCTCTGCCGCGTCGAGGAAGCGCGTTAGACTGACTGGCCTGGCGATGACCCTGCATGGAATCGGGTTCGATGGGCAACTCACCGGCGAAGCTGGCGTGTCTTCACGGCCGCCTGCGATGGACAGCGGCGTGGGCTGCATCTCATCGCCCATGTTCAACGCAGGCCTGCAAGATGCCGGAGTGATCAATGGCTAGGCGCTGGGGTGCTTTTGAAAAATCTACTTCGTAGCGAGACAGGGCGGACCCATTGTGGGGGACCCTGGCTACATGCGGGGTTCCTGGGGCACTTGGCCTGCGCAAATGCGGGGTGAATAGTGGCGTGCAGCGGCTCACTTTAGCTATTTCCAGCATAGCTGCACCGTATAAACCGCCAGAGGCGCACTGATTGAAGCACAAGCAATGACCACGGGGATCAGCAGGCCAAAGCTATGACCAAACATGTTTGTATTCATCCCGTAACAGGAATAGGCAACTTCAGCCACCATCCAGCCAGCCATCCACCCACTGCAGAATACGTGTCCCTGCCCAAGTCAAGGTAGATAGTCGAGAAAAAAAAAAAATAATAATAATAACCACTGACAGACCGGGCCCGGGAGCGCTGTCCCGAGTGCTGTTTCATGGCTACGCCGTCTGCAGCGACTTCCGCAACGCCGCGCAGATGGCATCGCCAACCTCGCTCGTCCGCGCGCTTCCGCCCAAGTCTCCGGTCCGGATCTCCAGCCCTCCAGCCTGCTTGGAGTCCACCACATGGGCAACCGCCTTCTCGACGGCCGTGGCCTCGTCGACGAGCAGGAACGAGTAGCGCAGCATCATGGCCAGGCTGAGAATCTGCGCGACGGGGTTCACGATGCCCTTGCCGGAGATGTCGGGCGCACTGCCGTGCACCGGCTCGTAGATGCCGTTGCACCGGCCCTCGCCCGGGATCGCCGAGATGCTCGCGCTCGGCAGCACCCCCAGCGTGCCGGTGATGCCGCCCGAGATGTCGGACAGCACGTCGCCGAAGGTGTTGTCGGTGTGGATGACGCCGTTGAAGCGCGTCGGCTCGCGCACCATCAGCATCGCCATGCTGTCGGCGAGCTGGTGCCGCAGCTCGATGTCGGGGAACTCCCTGTCCATGGTGTTCTGCGTGACCCGCCTCCACAGCCGGCCGCTGGCCAGCACGTTGGCCTTGTCGGCGCTCCACACCACCGCCGGCCCGCCGCCGCCGCCGTTGCCGTCGCGGCCCATCAGCCGCGCGACCGCGGCGCTCACGCGCGCCAGCCGCTCGATCTCGGACGCGCTGTACACCCACAGGTCCGACGCCGTCGTCTCCTCCTCCACCTTGGCGCCGAAGTAGGCGCCGCCGCAGTTTTCCCGCACCACCACGAACTTGGTCCCCCTCACCAGCTCGGGCTTGATCGGGGAGGCGTCCACCAGGGACGGGACGAAGATCTCGCACGGTCGGAGGTTGGCGAAGGCGTCCAGGCGCTGCCGCAGCTTCAGCAGCCCGGACTCGGGGGTCGGGTTCGCGCCCGCCCACTCCGGGCCGCCGATGCTGCCGAAGAGGACGGCGTCGCTCGATGCTGCCAGGTCGAGCACGGCGTCGGTGACGGGGACCCCGTGTTTGTTGATGCTGGCGCCGCCTACCAGATCAAAGGTCCGCGTGAATTTGAGGCCCGGCCGGCATTCCTCGACGACGTCGAGAACCTTGAGCGCCTCGGCCATCACCTCCGGACCGACATGGTCGCCCGGCAGGACGAGGATCTTGTATGTGTTCCGCTGTGCCATGGTGCGTGTCTCGTGCTGTGCTTAAAATGCAGCTCCCTGTGCAGCTTCTCCTCCTCGGCGGGCAGGTACCAAACAAGTAAGACGAGGTAGCACCGGGGCCGGTAAATGGCATCCGACGATAGCCATGAACGCATGGCCCGCCCCCAACTTGGCGGCCCTCACGCTGTGCCGAGGCCGGAGGCTACGGGTGGGTAATTGGCGGGGTGTGCGGCGGCGTGCCGGGATTACCAAGGCAATAGTTGCCCCATCTTAGTGTTTTAGCGCGTCGCACCCCCCGCATCGGACGGCCTCTCCTGAGGCCTGGGAGAGGGGAGGGGCTGAGTGGCAAGGTCCGCAGAAAGGGGGGAAAGTTTTCTCCAAAAACGCTCTGGATGGCCAGAGAATTGTACCCCACACATGTTGATGCGTGGGGTAGTCCCTTATGTAGGACGGGTTGCGGGGAGCGATGACGGCCATGGCACGCCCCTAAGCTCGGTTGCCGAAGGTTAAGAAGCATCCCGGCTTTGTTACCACTTAGCTCCTTCGAGGCACGTCGTAACGTGAAGTATCCTGCCAGCTGCATCTCCTTCGCGAATACTATTTTCCATCCCGAAGCTCGGCGCCATGTCTCCCCGGCTCGAAGGCAAGGTCGCCATTGTCACTGGTGGTGCCTCAGGCTTCGGCAAGGGCATCGCCGCCAAGTTTGTGCAGGAGGGCGCCAAGGTGATCATCGCCGATCTCTCTGCAGAGTCGGGTCAGGCCGTCGCGCACGAGCTGGGCTGCGCGTTCGCCGTGGGCGACGTCACCAAGCCGGCCGACTGGGAGGCGCTCCTGAAGCAGGCCGTCGACACCTTCGGCGGCCTGGATATAGTCGTCAACAACGCGGGGGCGACCTACGCCAACAAACCGACCGAGGACGTCACCGAAAAGGACTTTGACCTCGTCATGAACGTCAACGTCAAGTCCATCTTCCTCTCGACCAACGTGCTCCTGCCCTACTTCCTCGGCAGCAACCGGCCGGGGTGCTTCATCCAGGTCGCCTCGACCGCGGGGGTCAGGCCGCGGCCGCGGTTGACGTGGTACAACGCGTCCAAGGCGGCCGTCATCAACGCCACCAAGACGATGGCCGTGGAGTATGGCCCCAAGCAGATTCGGTTCAACGCCGTCTCGCCCGTGGTCGGAAGCACAGGAATGTACGCGTCGTGTCGTCCTCGGGCCCCGGAACGCCCTCCAGAGCTGACCCTCTGCAAACAGGACCCATTTGTTCCTCGGAAAGCCCGACACCGAGGAGAACCGCGCCGCGTTCGTCTCGACGGTTCCTCTTGGGCGAGGCTCGACGCCAGCCGACGTGGCCAATGCGTGTTGCTACCTTGCCAGCGAAGAGGCTGCATTCATCACCGGTGTCAACATTGAGGTCGACGGAGGCCGGTGCGTCTAGAGGATTTAGTGTTACCGTAGGCTGGGACGACGATACATATGAAGATTGAGATGAGCGCACTCTGGGGCGCGGGCTGCCCACGAGTGGGTCGGCTACCCCGGTGTAGCGTGCTATGCGTTAAAAGGTTTCTCGCAGGGAGATCTCAGAGGTTCAGGGCACTCGGCTGTCAAGGTTTGTTTTCGGAATGGTGCGTCTGTTAAGTAGCTTAGCACGACCATGATATGGAAACAAAAACGGTAGCTTGCCCCCTAAATTGACCTTGAGGTCCCGGTTTTGGAGTCTTGGGGGCCTCGGCCGGGGCGCGGGCGACGAGCTCCGGCGCGGCGTCCTCCTCCTGGACGTCAACGCCACGCTTCGAGTTGGTAGCGGTGCAGTTGCCTTTGTTGCAGGCCCTGGTCGTTGTCCTGTGGTACTCCTCCAGGGCCTCCTTGTGGTGAATGCCAATTGATTACAGTGCTGTGTTGTGGTTCTAAATACAAGACAGCTCATAGGAAAGAGTTGGGCAGGGCCGGATCCGGCGGGCTTGCGCGTGCGCAAAGCGGAACCGTGCAGCCTGCTGTTGCACGCGGGCAGGACGCGTTGCAGGCAAAATTTGCAGAGAATCTGTCCAGGCGGACATGGCGCATCATCAGACAGACAGAACAGGCAATCAATCCAATCAGGTAAATTCATTCTCGTTACGCTGTGCAACACCTGCCCCTCCTCAATTGAGCGGAGGTGCCTGCTGCCCGTGACGCTCCCTCAGGACGTCGACGTCCCGCCGCGTCACGGTGGTGGTACACTTGCCTTTGTGGCAGACCCTGGTCGTTTTTGTCCAGAACATGGGCGGCTTGGCCGGGGCGCGGGCGGCGAGCTCCGGCGAGGCGTCCTCCTCCTGGGCGTCCTCCTCCTGGACGCCGCGCTTCCAGTTGTTGCCTCCGAGGCAGCCGAGGCCGCCGCAAGGGCCGGTCGTGCCCTTGGGCACGGGCTTGACCTTTCTAATTTGTTCTTTGATGAATTTATCCGCCTGCCTTTGCTCGGTTGTAGACGGGGTTCTCGGGGCGCGGACGAAGAGCTTAGGGGCCGCCTCCTCCCGGGCGACGGAGCGCCGCCAGCTGTTCCCCCCGACGCAGCCGAGGCCGCCGCACGGGCCGGTCATCCCCGGTTTGGGCTTCATCTGGTCGACGGCAGCTTTAAAACCCTTGTCCCGGGGCATAGCGACGGCGGCGGATTGTGCGACGAGCAGCGCGAGGACCGCCGTGCTGGCGGAGAGGGTGAAGAGCTGCATCGTTGTGTTTGGTTGGCTCGAGGCCGGGTTCGAAAAATGCAGGAGGGCTATTGGAAGAAGTTGGAAACAAGTAATGGAGGCCTGTCGGGATGAGCAGGTTGCGGATCAATAGTGCCAAGCGTGCAGTGCAAAGCCTCGGATGAATCGCTGTATAGGAAGGGGTGGGTGAGAAGTGGGATGATGACAGGAAAAAGGCATCATCAGCAGTCTGGCGTCGGTAGTTGGGATATTTATGTTTCGTTCAACCTCGCAAGTTCCGCGGCGAAGGGTTTCGTGTTTCTATTCTAGGCGTGCTAACAAGCCTGATGTGTATTTGTTTCCCCGTCGGTCGCCGACGTGGACTATTGTTTGTTGCCAGGAAGATCTGTTTCCAGGGACAGGGCCACAGCAGGGTAGGCAAAGGTCGTGCGCCTGGTGCAAAAATTCAGCATCCGGGGAGATTCCATTATTTCCAATTGAGACGCGTGCTAGGAATATCGATCCATGTGCGGTATGGCCCGACAGGACGTTGCAATAATGGGAGCGTTGTTTTTTGTTTGCCTGTTTTAGCCGCTTTTTATTTTTATCTCGTGCCTGACAAGAGCTCAACGGGAGATCGCCAAAAGAGGCGGGGCCCCGTTTTTTTTCGGGCCCCCACCGAGCTCTGAACTCAATCGTCACTGCCATGCCCGAAATAGCAGGCGACAAGGTCTACGCGAACCAAAAAAGAAAGAAGGAAAAAGGCGCGCGCCGCTGCCCTCGAATTCCACCGTGTCTCTTTGCCCGTGGTTTTTGGCGGCGATGAAACCAAGTCTCCATGGTCACAGATGTTGCATATCGTGTCTGGCACCCGACCGACGATGGCGGGCCAGGTCTCATCCGCCTAAACGGCGATACTGTGGGAGACTGCATGGCTACCGCGGCCGCGAGGTTGCCTCACCTCAATCCTGAGCACGACTTCCTCCAATCTTAAAAGGCCGGTCCGTCGACTCCATCATTGTGGACCTGCCGCGTCGGTGTTGTCGATTGCGTCGGTCGTATGTGCAAGGCGTTGGGTTTCCCGATGCAGGGCGAAGTGCGGCGTTCGAACGGTGCGACGTCGCATCGACCGAGGGCGTGAGGCGGCCGGCCGGTGATTAGGCGACGGCTCCGAGAAGCTGGGACACGCGCATTGAAAGTGGATGCCGGGGGATTCGGACTGGTAAAGGCGGGCGCATTGCTGGAGAGCGAGGAACGAGGGGAGGCTGCGTGCGGCTGCGTTGACAGCGGGACGTTGCCCACCAATCGTCGACCCTGTGTGCTGGGATCGAGAACAAAGGAAGCGTAAAGAGCAATAGGATTCGGCTCCCAATCCACGACGTTTGTGCCGCCGTCCCGGATTGCCGGTGTATTACGCTGCCCGACGATAAACTACCGATTTTCGCAAACGCGGTAGCAACCGGGGCCGGTAGCCTGCCGCCACTTGCAAGCCTGCACACCACGGAATACCTGGGTAAAGCAGCCGAAACTTTAATCAACCTGCTACAGGACGCGTTGGCTACCTTCGGCCGGGGGCCTAAGGCTAAAAGAAAAGGCCAACCGTGGTTATGGACAAGACTGTAGGGGATGATCCCCAATCGCCGGGCTCAACAACATGTAGACGTCTTTCCCATGGCCTCCTTCCCAATGGCTTTCCAAATGCCCGAAACAAAAAGCAGAAAATACCAAGGTCCAAATCAAAAATGCAAAACCACCCAAATGCAAACTCACCAACTTGACCACCGATGAATGGGCGATTAGTCGAGTCTTTGTCAGCTGGAAGCCACGCTACGCTCGGCCTCCTCAACGTCACGCTTGCCGTTGCCGCTACTGCTCAACGTCACGCCTGCCCTTGCTGATACCCTTAGGCGCCTTAGCGTTCGAGCCAGGATAATAGCGGCCGCGGGCCTCGAGAGCAGGCGCGGCAAGATCGGATCCCGACGACGAAGGGACCGGGACGGCGATGGCGCCGATGGCGAGCAGGGCGATGATCTGGGAGAGCTTGAGGACTTGCATCTTGCCGGTGGGCTGGATGTAGTAGGTGACTCGAACGAGAAGAGGCGAGGCCAGGCAAATGGAATAAGAAGTGCAGGGATTGAGTGGACCCAAGTGAGGCGAGCAAATGGGAAGAGAAGATGCAAGGAAAAGCAAAGACTCAAGGGAAAGAGACAAAAGGAAAAGAGAAGAAAGACGCTGAATGATGACTAGATCGATGAGGATGGGGGAGAAAGAATATCCAGAAGACATGCTGGGGCGGTGGAAGACGCTCCCTTTATACACCACGAGGAGCATATCGGGCAGCGCCAAAGCCAGAGCCCGCAGACGACTCGTGGCCGTTGCCGCACTGTTTGCTTGAACCAGGCCCGAACCCTGTCGTCGGACGCCACGGCCGTCGCATGAGGGCTCTGCTCCGTGGGGACCCCAGAGCCGGCAGGTGCCGCTGTCGTCTGTCTGGTCGAGCTTTGATGGCGGCGAGAGAAACAACGCGGCCCGCTCACCACCCATGGCCGAACTCACGTCGGGATGGCAGTCGAGTCCACTCGTGGCGTGGGGCTGTTTTGGCGCGCGCAGCAGCCGGCTCGACTCGTGCCAAGCCTCCAGCCGACGGCCGTCCTGTCCTGCAGCTTTAACGCCCGTCTTGGAGGTTGTGAGGGACCCGGAGGCTTCGCTTGGCCCCTGAACCCCCTCTGCCATGAGTCGCCTCGTGCCCCTCGCTCGCTCGGCTTGGGGGACCGTCTCGTGGTTTTGGAGAGAGAGAGGGAGAGAGTGACTGCCACCCAACGTAGGACCCGCCGTCCCGCTTTTGTGTCTGGTTACGCAAAGCAAAAGCCCCTGTGGTCGCGCATGAGGCCAGCCAACTGGAGCGTTTCGTTTCAAAGGGGCAACCCACCGAAGAAGAGCAAACGTGACTCCTTTCGACAGCGCGCTCTCGTCCCGTAGCTGCGTTTCAGGAAGGCTTGTCCACGTAGGTCCCTGGGTGAGTACCTAGGTTGGTAGGTAGGTACTGTGTAGGTACCTATTAGATGTTATGGTCAAGTACTTGCCCACCCAGAGGTTCCTCGCTTGTAGGGGAGGGAGGGGATTATATTGATGCTGAATTGAGCGAGTACTTATATTTTCCGCCGGGTATGAGCACCCCGCAGATTAGGCCTGTTTTGGTATAGTGGCAGGCATGGGGGGGCGGGCCTCGGGACCACCCCTGGGCCCGGCCGGGAGTGCGGGGGACCAACGAGCCTACTGTTTGGTCCGGTTGAGATAAACGAAAAAGTAAAATATGCTAACGTGGTTCATCAGTGAGTGGACCATATCAGCGAGTGGGCCAGTTCGAAATCCCGTATTAAACGCCGTTTTTTTTCAACTAAATAACTCGCTCAATTTGTAGTTAAATTTTACCAAAATTTAAATAGTTACATTTAACTTTATAACAATTATAAAATTAATTTTTCCAGAATTTTAATATTACCCCTTTTAGGTTAGTTTGCAACACTGCGTATTACACTATATACAATATGTAAATTACCTTAAAGGGGTAATAATAAAAATCCGAAAAAAATATTTTTACGTAAGAATTATTTTTAATAATTACTAGTTAAATTTTTATAAAATTCCACTGCAAATTGATTAAAGTGCACCGACATTTTTTGTATGTATTTCCGGGTGGCCCACTCGCTGATATGGTCCACTCACTGATGAACCACGTTAAGGAAAAAGGGAAAAGGTTGTATGCGGGCCTTGAGGCTTTGTTGTTACCGCCTAGCGATAGTGTAATAGTTAGTGGCTTCGACGAACGAAGCAAAAAGGAGGGGTTTTTGCAGTAGGCGTTTCCAATACCCGGGCCTATCGAATATTGGGGCGGGATCCGCTACGGGCCATTTGTTTTCTACCGCCCCGGCCTGAGCAGCCTGCTGCTGCTGCGTAAAGTTTAATTTGTGGTGTCTTTTCTCTTCCTTTTCGGGAGTGCCTGTCCAGAATCGAAACCCTGTGCTTGGCGTGAGCGGGAGCTCTACGGTCCCCATGGGAAAGGGAAGTCTTGGCGCATCGTGCCTGCTATTCTCGGCATCGCGAGTGACAACGGTGCCAGTGTGGGGGTGGATACCAGTGGACCACTGAGGCACGGCTAATTCGGGAAACGCTTTGACTGCCAGCCCCAAGTCTGTGCATCCATGTTTCAAACCGACAACCTCGCCGTTCAAGGTTCCTATCCCCGGCACCCTGTTCCTGGCCCGGCCTGGACATAGTTCAAAAAAGGGCAAAATAGAAATAAACACAGTCGTTTCAAGGGTAATTTATATAGAGGACGAATAGGGACAAATATGCCGTCCATCGCCCCAACGCTACTCCCGAACTTCTCTTTTTTCCACCACCATCAACTTTTTCCTCCTCTCATCTTTCCTTTTGTCATCTTTTCCTTTTGTCTGATTTCCTTCTGTCTTATTTCCTTTGTCTATTTTTACTCTTCTTCAACCACCCGCCATGTACTTCTCTACCTACGGCGCCGCCAAAGCCCTTATGGCCGTTGCCCTCGCCGCCCAGGCCGTCGCCCTCCCGGCCCAACCCGCCGCCGACGGCATCGAGGCGCGGGCGTACAAGCCCCTCAAGCCCATCGCCGCGCAGCCGCTCACCCAGCCCCAAACCCCCCCGGGCCACCGCACCAACCTGAGGTGCGGTGCCGACGGCCAGTGCGCGCAGAAGCGCTCGGCCGACGTCGTCGAAGCGCGAGACCTCGAGGTGGCTCTCGAAACGCGGGAGCCCAGGAGGAAGGATCCCTTCAGGTCAGGGGCGCAATTCCAGTCGTGCTCCAACGGCTTTTGCTTTGGGAAGCGCTCGGCCGCCGAGGAGGAGGCGCGCCTCACCGCCCGCGACCCCGCGCGCAAGCAGCCGGGCGCGTCCAAGCCCAAGTTCAGCGACCCGAGCCAGTTCAAGGTGTGGACCAAGGAGGAGAAGCAGCGGGGCTGGGGCCCCCAGTGAGCTCGGTCTGCTGCTAAGGTCTGATCTGTAGGCTGCAACGTAGCTGGGGCGGGCTCGGCTTGCTGGAGGAAATGTTAAAGGCATGGGATTACTTTAATCTCGTTTTGTTTTGTTAGTTGTTAACGTGGTTCACAAGCGAGTGGACCACACAAGCGAGTGGGCCACTTCCAAATCCCATACTAAACGCCGTTTCCGACCCCCTTGCTAAATCGACTAATTTTTATCCAAATCGATTAAATTTTGGCATACCGGCTTTTAATTATAAAATTGAACTTTTAAATTTTTTCTTTAAATTTTTATTACTAAATTGGGTTAGTTATTTAAAAATCTAAGTTTTACAGGGGTTAAATTAGTGCATCTAACCCGATTTAGTGCTAAAAATTTTAAGAAAATTACAAAAATTCAATTTTATAATTGAGAGTCACTATAACAAATTTTAGCTAATTTGGATAAAAATTGGTCGATATAGCAAGGGGGTCGGAAACGGCGTTTAGTATGGGATTTAGAAGTGGCCCACTCGCTTGTGTGGTCCACTCGCTTGTGAACCACGTTAGCAAGTTTTGCATGTCATTTTTTATCTGTTCTATTTGCTTTTATCTTTTGTTTTTTTACCACTTTTTGCAATTTTCTCCATTCTCCTTACTAGGTTAGGTAGTTATCCTGCTGCTAAAACTTTAACTTTGTTAAAAGAACTAATGTATTTAGCTAAAGGTTGGGTGCATAGGCCCAACCTACCCTGTATTACCCTCTTTGGATTATTTACCCTGTACTGTTGTGGGGTTGTGCACAGAAATAGCGGGCAGGGCTTATAGCGTGCTCAAAGGTGGCTTACAGCATCCACAGCACCTACCAGAAGCCTAAAGGCGACCCGCCTCAAAGACACTCGCGTGGATGTCTTCCAGCGGATAGGCGACTGGATCAATGTGATAGGGGATGACGGCCGCAGACGTATCTTCAGGCTGAGCGGTTTGGCCGGGACTGGCAAGTCGACCGTCGCCAGCACCGTGGCCAGGAACCATGGCCACTTTACTCTCAGCTTCTTTTTTTCCGGGGGCGGCGGTGAAGCGGGCCGGGCTAAGTTTCTGTCCAGGCGCGCAAAAGCAGCAACCTCCTCAATTCCCGCCCTGGCCCCCTCCGGCACGATGACGCGCCCACGCCCACCGACTTCCAGCAACTCGTCCCCACGCCCCAGTTCCAACAGGGCTCTCTTCTTGCGCGCAGAACCGCCTCCGCTCTCATTGTAGTTGCCATAGATCCCGTGCGAGAAGACCCCGTGTGAGGACGAAGGAGGGGCCGCAGCGAAGGATGCCGCCTCCTCGCCGATGCGGAGCAGACGACGCGCCTGCAGCGGGCGGGGTGTGTCGTCTGCGTCCGGCGGCGGTCGCGGTAGGAACAGCAAGCCATCAGCTTCGGCGGCATCGTCGGTGCCGGCGCGCGACGGCGTGCGCACGGCACCCTTCCGGCGTTTCTCAGGCAATATGGTGTTTATTGAAGGTTGTGATTCGGGCGGCTTGATGATGTCCGTTGTCGTTGTTTCGATTCGCTCGACTCGCCCGTGCTTCTGCCCGCGTCTTCGGGTCCGAATGCGCCGTCAGGGACTTTGGCGAGCCAGTCAGCAATACGCTTATGGGGTATGGAGGATTGAGGGCATGAAGCGCTGTCGTTTTCGTGTGTTCAATTAGAGTTGCCTCGGGCTGGGCAGTTGGAAGCTGTGGTGCTGCGGCCGGCTGATTGATGACGGGGTTTGATGTGTGTGGAGACGATTGACTCATTGCAACCGGACGAGATACGCTTAATTGGAGCCGATGCCGATGTGCACGGGCCCGAACCCCTTTTTGCAACACTATCTGTATCTGCTGTGTGTCTGATGCGTTTGCGCAGTTTACGCGCATGTGCTGCCTATGTGTCTGCCGTCTGTGTTTGTTACCGCTATGGCTGAACGTCCAACTAGACAGTATGCATTTTCCGCTGCGCCACCCACACCAACGCAGGACGCCGCAATGCCAAAATAGAAAAGTCGGCGGTTGCGGGGCGCCTGGCGACGCCATCCTGAGCTGGGGATCTGGGAGACGGGGATGGAGATGGCTCAAAGGTGAGAAAAGTGCTCGTGACTGCCCGTGCCCATAGGAGGGCCTGCATGCCGATGCATTCATTGCCCTAATGCCCGCCGTCCCATTGGGTCCAGTAGTAGCCGACGGGGGAACACTGGCTGACAGATAGGGGTTTCAAACAAGTACGTGCGAACATGTTAGTGTCCTGTAAACAGACTCGATTCCCCTGCCTATATGCCGGGTGGTTCGCCGTGTCCGAGACGTGGGGGCATCGGGGCATCGGGAGCCGGGTTATTCCAAAATATCCGATTTACTGGGCCCAGGACAGGCCGGAAACGGCACGCGCGCGGGTGCCAGCCCCATAAACACGTCACGCAAGACTCCGCTTTCCTTTGCCCCGTCCCGCAAGGGGGTTTAAAGATCGTTGTCGAACCACCACCCCTGATAGACTAGACCCTTGCGGGTTCCACCGCAGCGCTGGATCCCAGCTGCCGGGCCGGCAAGGTGTCGGCCACGGCAGTGGCAGGCAGGCAGCAATATAATCTCTCGTTCACCGGAGGGGTACCCCCCTGGGCGGGCAGCTAGCTGAGATGCACAGCACAGGCCCCGCCAGCAGCCACGCCAGGGCTGCATCCGAATCCCCTCCCGCGTGCGATTCAAGGAGGTTGCTAGTTGCTGGTCGGTATCGAGCAATTATTCATTACTAGGGGTGGGTACTATAAGTGAACATTAGACGAGACTTCATCCTGACCCTTGGGCCCGAGGTGTGGCGGTTCGGAGCTTTCCAAAACCCCGCGCGGCCCGGGGCGGCCAGTCCGTGTTCGGCCGGTCCCCAGCAGTACCATGCGGCTATAAGTAAGGCTAGTGGCCGTGATGCTCCGGGATGATCTAGCCAGACACCACACACCCGCCCACTCGACTACATGGTCGGTAAAACACAATGCCAGCACTCGACAAGACGTTGTTAGAATCGCTCCTCACGCCAGATGGCGGGAGGCTGGCGAAGCTCTACAGCCTAGGGGGCGTTTTGGCAACTGCCGTAAGCACACGCCTTCGCCTCGACTGCATGTGTCCACGGTTCGCATGTCTGCCACTAACTGTCATATGCCTAACCTCCTAGTATACCCTGTACCTGCTCGGCCTCGCCATATACCGATTGTGGTTCCACCCGCTCGCCAAGTTTCCGGGTCCGGCTTGGCTTGCCGTTTCGGAACTGCCTTTCCTCTTCGAAGGAAGCTACCTTGGCACCTTCGCCGCCCGCATGCCGGACCTGCATCGCCGGTACGGCAAAACCGTACGCATCGCGCCCAACCGGCTGGCCATCGACGGATCCATCGGCTGGGCCGATATTTTCGCCCACCGCCCGGGCGGAGATGTCACCGAGTTTCGCAAAGCCCCCGGCAGTTTTGTCGTACCCGATGGCCGGGCCCTTATCAGCGCCGACACTCGGGACAACCACCGCCGCCAGCGACGTGCCTTAGCCCACGCCTTTAGCGACGCGGCCACGCACGAACAAGAGCCGCTTATCGGTTACTACGTCGACCTTTTCATCCGTCGTTTGTCGGAGATTGCGGGCGGCGGTAACGAACCTATCGACCTATCAAGCTGGCTTAATTTTCTAACCTTTGACATCATCGGCGATCTCGCCTTGGGCGAATCCTTCGGTAGCCTCGAGAACCGCGATTACCATTTCTGGGTTAAAACCATTTTCCTTGCGTTCAAGGGCGTGAGTAGAAGACGGTTTTTCCAACAAACCGGCCTGGGCCTGCTGGCCGCAATCGACCCGGACGGCACCATTTCGGGCATGGTCAGAAATTCGAAATACTCGGAGCAAAAGGTCGAGGCCCGCGTAGCGCTCGGCGCAGAACCGCTTGCCCCGTCGTTCGGCGAGGTCGACGCCGACGGGAGGCCGAGGATGAAGGCGCGGCGCGATTTTATAAGCTACATGATGCGCAAGGCCGGCACCGGCGAAGGGCTAACCCACGACGAGCTCTTCAACAACGCGAACACCTTGATTATAGCCGGCAGCGAAACGACCGCCACTAACCTATCCACTTTCTTTTTCGAAATCGCCCTCCCCCGGAACCGCGCCATCAGGGACGCGGTCGCTGCCGAGGTCCGGTCCCGGTTCCAACGCGAGGCTGACGTCAACCTCCGGTCTGTCCAGGCCAACGTGCTCCCTCTGCTGCACGCCTGTCTCGAAGAGTCGCTCCGCTACCACCCGCCCGTCCCCGAAATGCCCCCGCGTGTTTCGCCTGGGGCTGTGGTCGACGGGCGCTTTGTTCCCAAAGGGGTATTTTTTTTTCAACTTTCCACTTCTTTTTCCCTTCTCCCTTTTTCCCTTCCCCCTTTTTCCACAGCCCAGTGCGTACTGCAAACCAGTTATCTTCCAACAAGCTAACAAAGGCCGCCCTGCAGACTATCGTCGCCGTTTATCAAAACGCGACATTCCTGAACCCCGAGCACTTCGCCGACGCCCACTCGTTCCGGCCGGAGCGGTTCCTGCCCAAAGGCCACCCAATGTACGACGCCACGCTCGCGGCGGCCAGTAATATGGCGGCCTTCAAGCCTTTCAGCCACGGCCCGCGCGATTGTATTGGGAAGAACCTCGCGTACGCCGAGATGCGCCTCGTCGCTGCCCGGATTCTGCTCCGCTTTGACGTCGAGCTCGCCGACGGCATGCGCGAGGACTGGATCGAACAGCAGCGCGCCTTCGGGGTCTGGGAGAAGTCGCCGCTGATGCTGAAACTTATTGAACGGAAGGGCCTCGAATTTAAAGTTCGATGAAAAAAAAACGATGTCGGGGACAAGTGCTGTGGCGGCGGGGACTTCTGGTACGAGCTTCGGGGGCCCGGTCATCCGCCGACGGAGCGAGCCGGACTCGATTCTGCGGTGTTTTGAGAAGTTGAGCAGTCTGTTTGTCTGACCCGCTGCTGTAAAGCCGACGGCATTTCTTTGCGATATTTTTTATCACCTGCATTCCTTTTTCTTTTGTCTTTTTTTTTTTTTTTTTGCACACTTTGTAAAACTTCGTTTCCCAGATATATCACTCCACTCAGTTATGCACACAACAACACCAAGGCGCATGATAGATTCCATCTTGATCCATCGCCAACTCCCTCGGCATCTGACGGGACGACGTCACAGCTCTTTGACCGGGGGGAGTTGTAGTTTCCAAGTCGGACCGGAAACGCCCGCAGAGACGGAGCTGTGGGATTGCCTGCAAAGGCACGTGTGCGTCAGAGGCACGAATGGCACCACGGCCGAGGGAGAGAGAGGAAAGCCAGGAGGCTGCCGAGAAGCCACAGCAACACTTTTGGCCCTGGTTAACATCTCGTGTGGGCGCGAAGCGGCCAGGCTGGCAGGAAGAGAAGCCGAGGTGCTGTGCACTGGGGACTATATTACCTGGCCGCCACTACTGCGGCCCATCTTTTCGAAATTTGATCCCCCAGCCCTGCAGTTTTTACCTCACGATAGCGGAGGCAGCTTAACGAGTTGGAAGTGCAGCTCATTTGGCTGTCCCTACTTCAAGGGGGCGATGGGAGATGGAGCACAGGTATTACCTTGACATCATTATTCACAAAAACCCCGGGGATGGCTTTCAACCAGCACCCAAGCACCATGCTCCATTTGGGCATATCCTGGCTAGAAGGCGGCTCCCGTGAATGGCTATCGATTTTGGAGGGAGGTGTCCCGCCAAATAGAGGTGACGTTTTTCTTTATTGTTACATTGACGGCTGGTTGAAATTATGGACCCGACCTCGCAGTTATGAGATCTCCGTATCCGACCGAATTTGTCGGCCCCGAGTCGGCATGTCGCTTTCGGGTCCGTTGAACCTTCCGAGCCCGGGTTGGCGTGCGTGCTGCTTCTCGCCCCTATTTTAAAGACGCGTAGCGAAAATTCTGTGTCGACACCGGGACGCAGGCTACGATCATCGGCATTAAGTTTGCGCCCGACACTTATTGCCAATTACCTGACCCAAGGCACAAAAAGCATCGAGATCCCACCACGCATCTCCTCCCACACCGCAATGACCTTCCAGGATATGACCACCGCGACCCGGGCTCTCCGGCCCGTGGAGATCGCCCACTTCGTCCTCCGCGCCATAGACCTGGACAGGACGGTGGACTTTTACGCCAAGTTGTTGGGCGCCGAGGTCGTCCAGCGCGTGCACGGCATGGCCTTTATGACCTGGGACCACGAGCACCACCGGCTGGCCGTGATGCAGGACCCGACCGCCCCCGCCAAACCGAGGCCCCGGTCGGTCCTCCCGTCCCGGGACGCGCCGCCCGAGCCCGCCGGCGTCCATCACATTTGCTTCACTATGGGGTCCGTTGGGGACCTGCTGCGCGGCCACCGCACGCGCAGGGAGGCCGGGATCGAACCGCTTTCGTGCGTGCACCACGGCGTGTCCGTTAGCATTTACTACGTCGACCCGGACGGCAACATTATCGAGCTGCAGGCGCAGGCGTTTCAGGACCCCGTCGAGGCCAACGAGTTCATCAAAAGCTCCGAGTTCGCCAAGAGTACCGCCGAGCCGGCCTTCGATCCGGAGCTTATGCTACAGCGGCTCGAGGCGGGTGCGAGCGAGGCGGAGATAGTGGCACATATCGCACGGGGATAATGGGTGGTGTCGTCGAGCCAGAACTGCTTGGCTTTTGGTGGGTAGAGGCATAATTAGCGAGCGCCGTGAAATGTCCTGTGATCGGTTGATTTGGCTCGTAACCTACTGCCGTTCCTGTACTTTCAATTGCTACTCTTTTCGAGGCTTTTTTTCTTGTCTCTCGATCCCTCCTCCGCCCCCGGGCCGCTGTTGGTCTGCGTCGTTGAAGGCGTTAGGTTTTACGTGTTGAAAATGTTAAGATGACAAATGTCGCATGGCCCGACGAGCGGGCCGTGGAATGGGGATCTGAGTGGATCATCTACGATTTAGATTCGGCCAATGGTAATACACGGTTCCAATTGAGGATAAATTGTGTTAGCAGTACAAATGGGTTAATGGGACCGCCAGGAGAGCCTCCACTTTAGCGCTTTTGGAACAAACCCGCTTTCGTTTTGCGGCCCGTATAAATAATTACAGTTCCGGAAAATCACCCCCTAGCCGCAGCGGCCAAGCCGATTTTTAACGCCCGAGGGCCTAGGGCAAGCCTGCCCGGCAGGTTTACGACTTCGTTGCAAAAAACGGCCGGACTCCTCCCGGCCTGCACTCGTCCGGCATGTCGACATTAAAAATGCCAAGCAGGCTGTAGGCGCGGTCCTCGGGCCTTGTGGTTTATCGATTGGCGGCCCAGCTTATACGGCGGCCGACGCTGACACGGTTCAGCGGCTCGTCGCCGTCGAGCACCTTATCGTCAATCCCGGTGATCCGCTCAATCTGCCCCAATTTGCGGCCGATTGGCACCCAGTCGCAATTGAAAAACTCAATGTCGCGCGGCGCGAGGAGCTCCTGCAGCGTCCAGCCGCGTGTGAACCAACGACTGCGATCGAAGCCGACGAGCCCGGCCGACCCGATGCCGCGGGCCTCCGCGCCGTGCGTGACGTCGGGCCCTCCGACGTCATCGAGGTAGCCGAAGCAGGCGGCCGCGTCGCGGTACCAGGCGAAAAAGGAGTTGATGACCTCGTTCAGCTCGGTGCTGTTCGTCTTGTCGATGCGGCACGTGTCGACCCAGGCGTAGTCTAGCTTCCGCTTCCATGCCTGGGCGCATGTCGCTGCGATCTTGGAATAGCCGGCCATGCCCTGGCGGTGGCGGTTGTCGGGCGAGTTCCAATCCTGGAAGGAGAGCTCGCCGTGCCCCCAAGTGTGCGTCAGGATCGCGTACGACGGCACCTGCGCCCCGAAGAACTCCTGGATCCGGAGCGTGCGGGTGTTGGTGAGCCGCATGCTCGACTGGCAGGGGATGTCATGTACCAATTAGCGATCCCACATACGACAGCCTTTTGCCGCTCGCCCGGTGTCGCTTCCGGGGCCGCGACAGCTGTCCAAAGTTGCCCGCGCTCCATCGACGTGCAAGCAGCATCTAATCTTGCGATAGGCACTGAGAGGCGATCTGCCAAAAGTCTCAGCGAGCGGCGAAATCGCGATCGATGGCTGGCAGAAAGCGATGCTCGACACCTCGCCCCAGGTGCTAACTAAACCCCATGTTTTATCAGCCCATGGGGCCTAGACCCTTGACGCGTCGAGCAGGATATTTCCCTTCTCGGTCAATCCTCCACGCTTGGCAGAGATGGAAGCACAGGGTCATAAGGCGGACGGGAGGTGTGGATCCCGCATCTCCTCCAACAGGCGTTCGTGCTGCATTTGGTAGACGACGGCGCGCGCGACGATGCTAAAAACGCACCGTACCTGGCGAACAAGCTCACTCCCTGCCCCTGCACGTCATGGCACTTTTGTTTCGACGATCCGCAGAGAGTCACAATGCCGGTTTGTTTGCCAGGTTCGCGGTCCTGTCACAGCGGATAGGGCTAGAGAAAATGGCGGCAAAGAAGATTCGTATTCGGAAGGAAGCCAGGCCGGAGGCCTGGGGCCTGGAGAAAATCTCTATCTACTGTGGCCTGGAGGCCCGTGCTGAGGCCTGGGCACGTGACGGGCCCGTAGGGGCCCCTACGTGCCGTGACATATGCCGGCTCACAAAAAGATAGCACCGTCCTCGGTGCTCCAAAGTCCTCCAAAATAACCTTTCCTATCCGTGTGATTTGCTTGGGGGTTGGTTGGGTCGGTAGGCCTCGTGCGTGCGTGAAGGTCTTGTGCGTGCCAGAGGCTCTTGTGCGCGAAGGGTCTTGCGGAGGCTCGAAGGGTCTGGCAGGTGCCGGAGGCTCTGGGGCTCTTGTGCGTGCCCAGAGGCCGAGGGTCTCGTGCGTGCCAAAGGCTTTGGTAGGTGCCGGGGCTCTTGTGCGTACCAGAGGCTCCGGGTTTCTCGTGCGTGCCGGAGGCTCTGGGGCTCTTGTGCGTGCCCAGAGGCCGGGGGTCTGGTAGGTGCCAGAGGCTCTTGTGCGTACTCGAGGCTTTTGTGCGTGCTCGAGGCTCTTGTGCGTGCTCGAGGCCCTTGGCTTGGGGGAGGCCTTCTGGCGTGTAGGTGAAGGCGTTCTGACGGGAGGTTGATTTTTGGTGGGGGAAGCGTCGGGCCTAACGAAGGGGACGGCGATTGACGGGGTGCCAGTGATTGTCGACGCCGCCTTAAGCTTACGCCAACGGGATAGATGACTGTTGATTGCTGAAGCCGCCTCAAGCTTGCGACAGCGGGGTAGATGACTGGTGAGAGGGGAAGCGTGCGTCGGGCCCAACGAAGGGGACGGCGTTGGCGGTGCGCCTCGGTCGGAGACGGCTTGCCTCGTCTGGAGGCTTCCAATCGCTATTCTGGAGCGACGTCGATAATCTGTATCGACTTCTGGTGGCGTGCGCCTCGGGGGAAGACGGCTTTGGCCTCTGGTTTGGAGAGGCGTTTCCGATTGCCGAGGGTCTGGTCGGCAGGTCTGGTGGCGGCGCCCTAGTAGGACGGCTTTACTCAATCTGGGAGCTTTACGCGTGCGATCTTCCCTCGCGCGGGAGGCCGGTGTCCTTGTTGTCCGGAGTTGCTACCATTTGTCACAGCGGATAGGGCTAGAGAAAATGGCGGCAAAGAAGATTTGTATTCGGAAGGAAGCCAGGCCGGAGGCCTGGGGCCTGGAGGCCCGTGCTGAGGCCTGGGCACGTGACGGGCCCGTAGGGGCCCCTACGTGCCGTGACAGGTCCAAATAAAGTGCGGGACGGGGCGCCGGTACGACGGTGGAGCGCTAAAAATAGTGGCTCGAGTCGTGCGCAATGCATCAGGCTCCGTGCCAAGACTTTGGCGGCTTCCCCAAAAAAAGATCCACGCCACCAAAATTGACGGGCGTGACATTCACGACGGAAAGGGACATGGAGGCGCGGGTATTGCAAGTGTCACCTCGCGTCTTGACGTTGGACATAATACTATAACATCGCAGTACCAGCGGGAAAAACATGGCTTGACTTGTCCTGTCTCTATCCGCACCAGAATTCTTTTCCTCTTCCACACCTTTTCATTTTGTCTTTTTCCTTTGTCTTTCCTTTTGTCGCCACGATGCAGCTCTCACGCCCTCTTCTTCCTCCCCTTCCTCCTCTCGGCCGCGGCCGCAGAGCCCGCGTCGTTCCTCCAGCTGGCGACGCGGCAGTCCGAGGCCTCCGTCAGGCGCAGCGACGAGCACGGCGTCCTCGACGCCAGGGCACCGAAGCGGGTCAGCGCGGAGCACATGGCCGAGGCTCGGCGGAGGCTGAAGGCGTTGGAGCCGCTCAAGCCCCATGAGCTCAAGCCCAAGGGCCCCGCCAGGCGCAGCGACGAGGGCAGCGTGCTCGAGGCCCGCAGGTCCCGTGTCCAGAAGGACCCGTTCCGGTCCATGCGTGTGGCCGATTTCAACGTCAAGCGCGACGTGCTCGAGGCCCGCAGGTCTCGAGTCCAGAAGGACCCCTTCCGGTCCTTGCGTGGAGCCTCGATTAACTTTAAGCGTGACGAGGAGGCCGCCCTCGAGGCCAGATACGTGAGGAGGCCCATCGCGGTCAAGCCCGGCTTCGTCGAATTCAAGGTCAAGCGCGACGAGGGCGGCGCGCTCGAGGCCCGCAGGCTCCCGACCAAGCCGTTCTAGCCGATGAAGGAGGGTCCCAAGCCGTCGACCCCTGTGGGAACTGGGGGGCTTTAGCGGAAGCCGTTCTAGCCCCGCAAGAGCGGAAACAACTACAAGCGTGACGAGGCGGGCAGCGTCGATGAGGAGGCCATGTAAGGCCACCGACGGGAAGAAAGGATTGTTGTGCCCCGTTCACGATTGTTGCACAGATGGAAATGGGCCTGGGATTTGAGGGAACGTGACGGGAAACGCTTTTGAGGTGGTGCTTTTTTTTTTGGCCTTGTTTGTTTAGCGAGCGTGAATGATACTTTTTTTACATTTTGCTTTTGATGTCGCGGGCAGGTCGCCCTGGCGCATTACACGACCCGATTCCTTTTGACGATGCTGCAAGTGGGAGATGCCATGTCTTTGTCGTGGACTAGGGTACGATACCCAAATATTCCTACCTTTCGACACGAGCCTACGGTTGGTGCCAGTTGGTTACGGCTCAGTTCAGGTACCATGGGAGCTATTTGTATTGCGCATACAATATGATACAGTACGTCTGCGGGAGCCTGAACTAAAACTCTCCCCTCGAGGGGCAGTTGGCACGGGTATACGTAGTAACTGTCTATTACTTTCTCACATCGTCCTCTCGGCATGCTTAGCAGCCTGGGCCTTGCCCTGCCCCTGCTCGTCGTCGAGCGACTTCTTTGCCGGCGCGATCTCAACCAGGCCGCTGCGTCGGTCGCCGATGTATCCATTAGACAAACGTAGAGGTTGGCATTTGCTCGGCTTCGATGTTCGCATTACAGCAGCACGGAGGGTGTCCTGGGGCGCGCAGATTGCGTGGCGGGAAGCATATAAGATGCCGTCGATCTGGTCGAGCGTGAGCCTCCGAATCCGTTTGGCCGGAGATTTGGCGGGACTGGCGCGACGGAACTTTGAGCTTTATTTAGCCGTGGACGGGGTGCCCGGCTTGGAAGGCGTGGCGAGCGCAGACACGGCGCCTTTCCTGGCGGGCACGAGTTGCCTGGTGAGATTATGGGCCCGGGGGCACTGTTCCACCAGGGCATTACCGGTTTCCCATATGACATTTAAGGGTTCGAAGGGTTCTTAGTTGGCTAAGCCGTTTTTAGGGTCGGCCGTGTAGCCTATCCATTGGACGAGGAGCGCGGGCTGGCCGCCGGGCGTGTGTTTGTGGTTGAGCATTTTGAAGATGCGGTACGAGGCGCATTTGACGGTGCCGTGGCGAGGTTTGCCGAACGAGTCCCGGTATTCGATTAGTTTTTGCTTGTTTGCACGCTGGACTAAATCCTCGGGCATTTTCCGTCGCGTATCGTCGGTGGACCGCCTGGTAGTAAGGGTTACGATGCTGTCGTGCCTGTCGATGCTCCAGTCGATGGGCATCGAGTTCGTTGTCGTAGTCGAACTTGTCACGGCACCCAAGGGGTCACGTGCCCAGGCCCTCTGCACGGGCCTCCAGGCCACAGTAGATAGAGATTTTCTCCCAGGCAGGGCTTCCAGCCCAGGCCTCCTCCGAATACAATCTTCTTTGCCGCCATTTTCTCTAGCCCCTACCCGCTGTGGCAGGTACGATGTCTTCCAACGCGCGAACCGCCGGCCACAGCACTGCGGCGGCCTAACTCGCAACTGCCAATACTTGGTGCTAATGTATGTCTTCGTAGCTTGGCGCTGCAGTAGCGTCGTGGCTCGAAACTCTCGCGTGGTGTTATGCGTTGTGAATCCACCAATGCACGATAGCCTGGTGCGCGGGGTTGCTCGGGTGGGTCAACGAGGTATGCGGGGGCCTCCGTGCAGATACGTCCCGCCTATAAGAACGGGCTGACAAATCACGGGAGTCGACGGGGGCCCTTCGGCAGTGACGGCTCGACCCACCGCCACGCATAAATCGGCCCAACGACCACCGAGGCCGGGGGCCCGACGGCAGACGGAGGCCTCCAAGCCTGGACGGTCGTCAGATGCGCGGGTGCCCTATCCGTCCACCCACCCGGCCTGCCCCACAGGCCGCAATAGGCCACAACACAAGCGACCATGCGTGACGGCAGGCAGTCTTGGGCGCATTTCCCACCCCTAAGCAGGGTTCGGCAAACGCCGCTCGTGGGCTCTTCCTCGCGACAGCGGCTCTCGTTCGACCACGCATATATGCACCGCGGTGTGCTGCCACTGTCGTCGGCAGGGGACTGTCGGAACGATTCGACGACACCCGAAATCCAGTCCTTCTCTCTCCGACTGCACATTTCATCAACGCCTCCCAAAAGCACATTCCACCGCGGCGTGCCTCCGTTGTCTTCGACAGGGACCGGAAGTCCAGCCCTCTTCTCCAACTACACATTTCAACATCGCCTCCTAAAAGGCGCACTCCACCCCCCTGCGCACCCATTGGCCTCCAGAGAATGCCAGCGGATCCCCAGCCAATGGAGCCCCCGCAGTATACTTACCAGCCCTCCCTCAAGGGCGATCAGATCCGACTGTTCACCCTACTTCCATCGACCGACCCGGATTCGCCACTGCGGGGGAGTCTGCGGATTGTCAACCTCGGCTCGCGTCCGTCATACAAGGCGGTCTCGTATGTCTGGGGGCCCCCCGATGCAAATGGTCGGGTCAACATCGTCGGCCCTCCGTCTAGCGCCAACCCTCCGCCCAGCGCCGATCTAGGCGCCGGAGGCGATGAGGGTAAGGGGGCCGACCCTCCCTCTAGCGCTAGCCTAGGCGCTAGTGATAAGGGCAAGGAGGCCGACCACGGAGGCGTGGCGTCCACCCTCAAGATAAGCGCCCACCTAGCAAATGCGCTGCGGCGCATCCGCCAGCTGGACGGCGCGGAGCAGGACCTCTGGATCGACGCGGTGTGTATCGACCAGAAGAACAGGGTCGAGAAGAGCCACCAGGTGGCTATGATGGGGGATATCTATCGAAAATGCGAGATCGATCTCGCATGGCTGGAGAATCCGACTGAGGCGGGTGGCGAGTCCGGTCGGGACGAAAGGCCCGGCGGTCGCGTTCCTCTCCCGTCTTGGCGGCCCAACCGGGTTGGGCGCCGGGGCACCTGCCCGACAGCCACCGTCGAGCAGGGCTTGGATTTCGTCAAAAGCGCTACCGAGGCTAACAGAAACCTATCCAGCCTGGACGGACACTGCACACCCGACCCAAAGGCCAAGCTGAAGGCTTTTTTTGGCGCCCACCTGTGGACCAGGGTCTGGATCGTGCAAGAGCTCGCATGTGCCCCGGACGTGCTGCTGCTGGCGGGGGAAAAGAAGCTGCAGTGGGACACGCTGACCGGGTTCCTCAACCGCCAGCTCGACTCTATCTTCCACGCGCACTGGGGTCGCGGTGTTTTCGGCGATGGCCTGTCACCAACCTGCTCTCGAGCTGCAGACATCGACAGACAACGAGAAGCTACGGGCCGCGGAGAGGGCGGGCTTACCCTATTTGAAGTGCTGGCTCGCTTCCATAACCGGGAGTCCGAAGATGAGAGAGACAAGGTCTACGGGTTGCTCGGCCTGGTGCCCCAGCTTCGCGGTCGTCTAAAGCCCGACTATACGAGCGAAACTGTCGAAGTTTTCGCCAGGGCAACGGAGGAGATTATACACCAGAGCCAGGACCTCGATGTACTCTGCCAGAGCCCCTGGGAGCGATGTGGGGTTCCCGTATGCCCGCGCTCTGACGGCCACAGAAAGGGCCTACCGTCCTGGGCCGTCGATTTCGCGGCTCCCGCGAAATTTACGAACGTGGGAGGAAGCTACCGCAGCCGAGAGCTCATGTTTGCGGGGAGGGGATTATTTTCAGCTGGGGGGGATTCCTGCGAGGGCAGCTGGCGAGTTCTGGACGGGACCGTTTTGCAACTTCGCGGCTATCTGCTCGGGCGAATCGGGCCTCGCCCAAATCAGCCACCAGACGATATCAAAGACCTCAAACCAAATCATTGGGGAAGCGAGCTTACCGACGGCATCTACGAGGCAACTGGAGAGCCCAAGCTTCAGGCGCTCTGGAGGACCATGGTCACCGACTGCCGGGAGGGCTATCCGATGAAGCGCCTGGGCCCCGGAAACATCGAGGAAGATAATATTATCTTTCGGAGCCTCCTCCTTGGCAAAGACGACATGCCGGCCCCGGCTGGGTTTCGCACTAGGCTTTGGAGCATGTGGTCGAGGATCAAAGACAACTGGGTCTTTTACGTCAGCGTAGAGGGCCTTTTTGTCATGGCCAGAGAGGACGTCAAGGAAGGGGATTACATCGCCGTCGTTAAGGGGGCCAAGGTGCCGCTGATTCTTCAGGCAGTCCACCGCGAAGGGATACACGACGGCCACTTCGAGATTGTGTCGCCGGCGTATGTTCACGGGTACATGGACAAGCAAGCGCTTGCCCAAGACGCAGAAGGCCGCTTGAACCAAAGGGACCTCTTCATCGACTAGGGTGCGAGTGTGGTGGCTGCGCTACACCACAACACGTCACCAACCCTTTCATTCGTTGATTATTTCCTAGGCCACCATGCACCCGCGCTGCTTTCTGCATCGCAAACTGCCTAAGCACAAAGCAACGCCTTTTTTTATTGTCTAGTACTAACAATTCCTGGCTACTGCAAAATAATTAACGATGCGACGGCTCGAAGAGGCAGGTCGACGGCTCAGGAGAGATCCATGGCATTCAGCATCTAGACGGGGGCCAAGTGAGGTTTTGCATCGTGTTTCGTATATGCGGTCGTAGGCGGCCCGGCAAAAGGCGGCTGCTTTGTCGGCGGGACAAACCTCCAACTTGACCAGGGCCCAGCAAATGAATTTGGCCACGTTGGCCAGGCCTCAGCCGTCAGGACACAGCCGAGTCGGCGCATCTCCCAGACCGTGTGCAGGCACCAGACGAAAAGGGCGGCGGCGTAGCTGAGCAGGTCCCACTTGAAGATGAATGTCACGTCGAGGGCGTTGAGCCCCTCGTTCCAGGCCGCGTCGGCCAGTTCCCAGGGCCAAGTGAGGTCGAGCAAGGTCCGGGCGAGAGAGGGAGAGAGAGAGAGAGAGAGAGAGAGGAGGAGTATATTTAACTTCGGTAAAGTCGGGAT
The DNA here is from genome assembly GCA_000733355.1 of Falciphora oryzae. Lineage (NCBI taxonomy): Eukaryota > Fungi > Ascomycota > Sordariomycetes > Magnaporthales > Magnaporthaceae > Falciphora > Falciphora oryzae. The sequence continues at coordinate 213,307 of JNVV01000061.1, forward strand.
CTACCAGTCCCTGCCTCCCTAGGGGCATACGACGTGTTAGCGCTACCTCAGCTTATCTACACCAGGCTATAATGCTGCTATCGAGGCGGCTAACAAATTAAACCCGGAGGCACACGGAGGTCGGGCCGCGTTCCGGCGCTTTTGTTAGTGAGCGGGCAATCGGCAGTAGGGTGTATATATACGCCGGGGCGTTGTGAGTGGTGCGGGTGGTAGTGATGCGTTCGGCCGGCGAGTGTGCCGGAAAGGGGGTAAGGCCGGGTTTGGGCGGAGGGGTTTTCGGGACCGCCCCTGGGCCCGGCCGTAGGTGCGGGGGACTAACGAGTTTATTGTTAATCCAGTTGGAGTAAACGAGTAAAGTTACAAGGGAAGAGATAAAAGAAAAAGATAAAAGGAATAACGTGGTTCACAAGCGAGTGACGCACACAAGCGAGTGACGCACACAAGCGAGTGACGCACTTCCAAATCCCATACTAAACGCCGTTTTCGACATCCTTGCTAACTCGGCCAATTTTGATCCAAATTCGATGCAATTTTGTACATAACGTTTTAATTATATACCTGATTTTATGTAATTATCTTGAATTTTATAACCCTAACCCGGGTGAGATATTAAGAAATTCGCTAATTTAACCCCTGCATTTTTAATATCTCACCCAGGTTAGGGTTATAAAATTCAAGATAATTACATAAAATCAAGTATATAATTAAAACGTTATGTACAAAATTGCATCGAATTTGGATCAAAATTGGCCGAGTTAGCAAGGATGTCGAAAACGGCGTTTAGTATGGGATTTGGAAGTGCGTCACTCGCTTGTGTGCGTCACTCGCTTGTGAACCACGTTAAGGGTAAAAAGGGAAAGGAAAGGAAAAGAGCGCAAAGGGGGAGGTATAAAAGAAAAGGTAATATACAGGCTTGTAAGCCCGCCGTTACCGTCCAGCGATGTGTAGTAGTTAGTAGCTTCGACGAACGAGGCAAAAAGGAAAGTGTAACACAGCGGCGCGGGCCTTATACCACTGAGCCAATAACCAAAAGGGCTTCAATCCAAGCTGCTGCTTGGATCGCCCGTCTGCACAGCTTATCAAAGGAGGGCAGCGCACACAACCCACACGGGCTGTTACAGGTTTCTAGTCGCAACTACTTTTATTTACAATTAGGGGCCTTACGAGCCGGAACACGTTTAAAAAAAGAAAATATCGGCGGTTTGCTAATTTAACGGAATAAGGACAAAGTAAGTACGGGAGGAACGGAGGAAAATGCAATTAAAATCCTAATTAAAACTTTATATATATATATATTCATACGTCCGTTATGTCTGTAAAAGACCTCGGTGCCTCTACTATGTAGTATTTACATGTAAAAACCCTTGAACTCGTCCTCGGGTGCGTGTCGCCCCCGCTCCGGAGCCTGGGAGTAAAAACCATGTCTGCTCTTCGTATACGGTCCTGTTATGTTGAACAGTGGTACCGTCTGCTTGTCTTCATGCAACTGCTCGTAAGGGTTCCGTCGTGGAAGCGTCCTTGTGATCAGTGGAACAAAAGGGAAGTACGTAAGGGAATGAGGGTGTGTTGCGCCGGGGCAGCGCCTCGGTGCCGGGTCTCGCCCTCGTGGCGAAACGGCTGTGTTGGTACTCGTGTTGTGGCGTCCTGGTGTGGCTTTTCCGCGTTCCCCCTGTAGCGGCTCGGTTGCGTGGCGTCGGTGTCTGCGTGGTTTTCTTTTCCTTTTCGCTTCTCGGGTATGGTGCTTTCGTTTGCTTTTTTATGGTCTTCTCTGGTTCGGTTCGTTCTCGGCTCGGTAGCGTTGCTCTTCCTCCTCTCTCCTTGTGCGTTCCCTCCCTGCCTTTTTAGCCGCCCTGAAATCTAATAGTCTTCCTGTGCGAAACCTAATTAAAACTTTACATACGATAATTGTTACTAAAAACAGTACTGTTTTTTTTTTTTCGCGCGGCCGGCATTTGTTATAAGCAGTAGGAGTGGCAAAAGCTGCACTTACTAGACCCCTTATTTGCACCCAGCCCTACAAGGCCCGTATATATAGCGGGTCCTGCCTGATAGGCCTGCTAGCCTTTATCGTCTGATAAAGGCGCGGGGTACAAAGATTATTTCTAAACTTGCAAACCGTCCGCTTCCGGCGCGATCTTTAACTTTACTATTATTAAAACTATTACTATAACACCCTGCACAAAACCATAACTAACAGCCCTAAAAACCGCTACCAGTGGCTTTAAAATAGGACTCCGGGTAATAGCTAAAATGGCGTAAGCCCTAAAAGACGTGCGGATTAAAAAAGGCTCACTTTATAACACGCGTACCGGTTAGCTTCCGCAAATACAGACGCCTAACCCGGTTACGGCGCATTTAAACTCCAAACCTTAATAAAAGGATAAAGCATACCCAGCCCCGTACAGACGCCACAGAGGAGGAAACGTGCCGACGATAACGGAAGGACGGCCGGATAGCCAGGCATAAAAAAGGCCTAAAGGACCCGCTGTAAAAGGAGTTTGAAGGGCAAGCTATCGTTTTTATTTTCAGCTCTACCTACCTATTACCTTAAACTCGTTAGGCCCTGCACAAATGCGATTGTTAAACTGCTAGACTTTTAAAATCCCCTTAAAAAAAACCCCCTTCCAGGCTTAACACTGCTGTAATTTGCTATAATAAAGCCAGGACCTGTTACAAATACAAACAGCATACTGTTTTCCTCCTTTTTCGCCCTTATAGCGTTTAGTTTTTGCACGGGCGTCCACGCCCGCGTTTAACCGGAATAGGTCCCGAAGCTTTAAAAACGTCGTTAGCTACCAGGAAAAGGCCGTTGGCAAAAGCATTAACTTTGCCTTTAAACGCGTTTAAAGTTGCTTAACGTGGTTCATCAGCGAGCGGCACACATCACCGAACGGCACACCCACACCCGACCTCCGGTCAATTAACGTGCATACCAACCCAACAACGCCAGGAATCCATTCAAACTACTTAAAACTGTATACATCGGACATTTCTACTTTTCCTAACAGGTACGCGCATTATGTCCGGTTTTGCCGCAAATGCCACATCGCCGACAAGTTGTCGTCGCCCTCCTTTTTTAAACACCATGGTCGCGCATTTCTTGCTATAGCTATCCATCCAGTTCCTATTGGTCCAAAACATCTCGTACTTCGTCGATGGTAAGTGACCCTCCAAATCGGACACGTGTTTTTTTGGCCCTCCGGCGTTTGCTTAGTGCTTCGTTCGCCCTTCGTAACCTGAAGCATTCTTTTTCCAAAAAGTTAACCCGATGCATGATTGCTTTAGCCCCTTTCGCAAACTAGTCCACAGCCGCTAGCATGGATGTCGGAAAGCTGCTTTGGTAATTGGAAATCCGAGTTTTAATATGTTCGGATTGCGAAGTTGCTTCTTTGGCTGTCCGGGGCGTTTTGGAAATCCAAAGTTCGGGGTCGTTTAGAGGCGTCTTTGGGGGAGTTGGAGTCCGTAGCCTCACATCCAGCTTTTCCAGAACCGAGTCCGGATTAAAAGGAGCAAGGCCAGCCCCTCGAAAGCCTCCTCGGATGTTTTCTTTGATCATAAAGGCAAAAAATGCCGCTTTAAACGCCGAAAGGAACTCGACTTTAGTTACGTGGTTAACGTGCGACCTCATCAAATCCTCGATTTGTCGACCGTACGCCTTTTTCATTGGGCTAAAGCACCCAACGTCAAGCGGTTAAAGGAAGTGAAACGAATGCGGAGGCATGCAAAGCGTAATAATGTTGTGTTCCTGGCAATAAAGCTCGAAATCCGTCGAGTGGTGGCTTTCGTAGCCGTCTAGCACTAACAAACGATGGGAGCTTTTCGTGCGCGATGCAATATGTTTATCGAAGTGCTGGATCCATTCCAGGCCGAGCTCGTTCGTAATCCACCCGTTGGAACTCGTTGCGATAACCCAATTGCGTAGGAGGTCGGTTTCCGAGTACCAATTAGCTAGGTGGTACTGCCCTTTGACGATAATAAAAGGGGGGATCGCCCAACCGCAACAGTTAACCCTTTGGATAACTGTAGCCCATTCCCGATTGCCAGGTTAGACCAGCTTTGCTTTGCCACGGCCCTCCGATGTTGTAATAACCATAACGGCCGCGATTATGCCCATAAGGAAACCGGTTTCGTCGAAGTTGTAAATGTCGTCATCCAAAATGCCATATTTGGCCACAGTATTCCGCACAAGGTCGAACCATACAAAAACAAGCTTGGGATCTTCGCACTTGGCCCTTTAGTAATCGTACTTTCGAATCCAACGCGTGCCGAGCTCTGTGCGGCGTTTAACGAACCTTTCGACCTAGCATTTACCGACGGTGCCCGCGTTACGTTCGGCGAGCAATCGGTTGGCCATATCTTCAACACCAAAAGGCCGGGGAGGAAATGCGCGAGAATCTAGCTCAAGTATGTACTTAACAAGCGCCTCCTCTTCGGATTCCGTCAATTTCCGGGATTTGGGCATTGTGTCGCGTCGAGCAGGTCGGCCGCGCTTCCGATACGCGAAACTGCCAAACGCGACGTCGTAAAGCTTTGCAGCAGTCCGGATGCTTAGATTTGGATCTTTTTGCAAAGCTTAAAGGGCAAGAATTAGCCGACTTTCTTTATTTTGTTCTGCCATGTTTGTGGGTGGAGGAATTGATCGCGAAAGTTTGTGTGTCGCGTCGACGCGTTTGGTGTGCCGCTTGGTGATGTGTGCCGCTCGCTGATGAACCACGTTACAACTTTTCGTAAACTTTAATTACTTTAAATGCGTGCTTAAAGTTAGCTTTAAGTTTACAAATGCTTTCGTAGTTTCCGTATCCTTTCTAAATCACGTAAAACTTAACGGCGCCGCCCCTTTTGACCTCGTAGTTAGTAATGCGTTTAACTTTAAACAATTTATCGGCAAGGTTGTAAAGTCGTTAAATTCGTCGTTAGCCGGGGTGTAATCGACGAGGCCAAACGGTGCCGGTATTTGTTAAAAAAAAGGCCGTTTTTAGCGTAGCAACGAAAAATGCACTAAATGGATATTATTAGGTAAATTTTAATGCCGTTAGCAGGTAATTAAAGCTTGTAAGCTAAAAATAAAACCTTTTTTTTTTAACCGTATAAAGTTTTTAGCGAAAAAAGCTATTTGTTATTCACAGCTCTTTCGCGAAGCTTATAAATGGCATTTATTTTTAACCAGATTTGTTTTCTTTTATTAAACTTTTTATAACGTGGTCCATCAGCGAGTCGCGCATATCAGCGAGTCGCGCGTTTTCCATCGCGACCCGCGTCTCCCACTTCCAATCTCAATTCCTCAACAACTACAAATAGCATCGACATCGAAAAAAGCTAGGATTGTTTTCGCTATGCAAGCAATCTAATCTAATCGGGGACTAAGTTTGCGTTCGGCAGCTAAAATCTACAATATTCCTAAATCCACATTACGCGACCGACGCGCCGGCCGACCTACTCGACGCGATAGCAAACCCAACACCCGGAAATTAACGGAATCCGAAAAGCAAGCGCTTGTTAAATACATATTCGAACTGGATTCCCGCGCATTTCCTCCCCGGCCTTTTAATGTTAAAAATATAGCCAACCGACTGCTAGCCGAACGCGACGCGGGCACCGTTGGCAAATGCTAGGTCGAAAAGTTTATTAAACGCCGCGCAAAGCTCGGCACGCGCTGGATTCGAAAGTACGATTACCAAAAGGCCAAATGCGAAAATCTCAAGCTTATTTTTGCGTAATTCGACCTTATACGGAACATTGTAGCTAAATATGGCATCCAGGATAACGACATTTATAACTTCGACGAAACCGGCTTTTTTATAACGTGGTTCATCACCGAGTGGGTCACATCACCGAGTGGGACACTTCAAAATCCCATATTAAACGCCGTTTTCAATACCCTTGTTAAATCGACCAATTTAGCGTTAAATTCTATAAAAATTTAATACGTTATATTTAACTATATAACTAATTTTATATATTTTTCCCTGATTTTTACTAGCGTTATTTATAGTGGGCCAGTCCGTTAAAGTTTCCTCATATTAAATTTAATATGGAGAAATTTCAACTGATTATTACGTAATAGCTAAAGCTAGTAAAAATCAGGGAAAAATATATAAAATCGGTTATATAGTTAAATATGACGTATTAAATTTTTATAGAATTTAACGCTAAATTGGTCGATTTAACAAGGGTATCGAAAACGGCGTTTAATATGGGATTTTGAAGTGTCCCACTCGGTGATGTGACCCACTCGGTGATGAACCACGTTAGGTATAATTGCCGCCGTTATAGTTATTACAACGTCGGAAAGCCGTAGTAAAGCAAAGCTAGTCCAGCCTAGCAACCGGGAATGGGCTACAGTTATCCAAAGGGTTAAGTATTACGGTTAAGCGGTCTCTTTTTTCATTATCGTTAAAAGGCAGTACCATTTAGCCAATTGGTATTCGGAAACCGACCTTTTACGCAATTAGGTTATCGCAATAAGCGCTAACGGGTGGACTACGAACGAACTCGGTTTGGAATAAATCCGGCATTTCGATAAACACATTGCAGCTCGTTCCACGGGGTCCCATCTTTTATTAGTGCTAAACGGCCACGAAAGCTACCATTTAACGGATTTCAAGCTTTATTGCCAAAAATATAACATTATTACGCTTTGCATGCCTCCGCATTCGTTTCACTTTTTTTAACCGTTTAACGTCAGGTGCTTTGGCCCAATAAAACGGGCGTACGGTAAATAAATCGAAAACTTAATAATGTTATACGTTAGCTACGTAACCAAGGTCGAATTCCTTTCGGCGTTTAAAGCGGCATTTTTTTTATAACTAAAGAAAACATCCAAAAAGGCTTTCAAAGGGCTAGCTTTACTCCTTTTAATCCGGATTTGGTTTTAGAAAAGCTGGATGTAAGGTTACGGACTCTAACCCCCCCGAAGACGCCCTTAAACGACCCCGAACCTTGGACCTCCAAAACGCCCCGAACGGCTAAAAAAGCAACTTCGCAATCCGAACA